>MU619782.1:0-154508 GCA_025201785.1 Xylaria longipes
AATAAAGCTTTATATAGCTTAAAAAAATTACTTTTATTATAATAAAAAAAGTTAACTTTAACCCTTATAAAAATAAAATATAAAGCTATTTTATACAAGCTTTATTATTATTTATATAAAAAAGTACTTATATTTATTTATATAAATAATATTATTATAGCTTATAAAAAAAACCAAAAAATCTTTACTTAAAAAGCTATAAAATAGCTTAAGCAGGCTTATTAAATAACTAGTAGTAATAATTTCTAGTAGTTTTTAAAAGTTAAAATTATTTAAAATTGTTAAAAATAACTAATCTAGCTATTTTAAGCTTTATATTTAAAAAAAATTTTTAAGCTAAAAAATATATTTTTATTTTTACTATATATTTTAATAGCAGTAGTAAAACTATTATTTTATAAAAAATTAGCTACTAAACAAAAAATATACTTTTATTAAAAAAAAATAAAATTAATTATATATATAGCTATAATTACCCGGCCCGATATAGCCTTTAATATTTTAAAACTTTTATAATTTTTTTTAAATTTAAGATTTTAATATTATAGGTTAGCGGATTAATTACTTGGATATTTTAATTAAATTTAATATTACATTTTATAATTTAAAAATAGTAATAATTTTAAAGTTGCTAATAACGTGTTTTTCGCGAATAATACTTTTAATTAAAAAAGTTTATAAGTATATATAATAAAGCTATTTAAAAAAAATAATCGGATAATAAATAAATAAGCAGAACATAATAACTATTTTTACTACTAAAGCTAAATTATTAATATTAGCTTAAGCTGTTAAAAAGGCTATATTTATAAGCCGTTTTATTAAAAAATTAAAAATTACTATAAGTAATTAATATATTATTATTTAATATAATAATTAGCAAACAATTAAACTTATTATAAAAAAAATAATAACTTTATAAACAAAGCTTTATTATATAAATATTTATAATTACTAGCTTTATTAAAAAGTTAAAAAAAATATTTTATAAGTAGTTTACGTATTAATAAACAATATAATTGCTAATAAGCTAATAAAAACCTTTAGCTAAAATAAATAAAATTAATTTTTTAATTAGTTAAAGCTTATAAGCATTTATAAATATTACTTTTATAAAAAATTAAATAATAAAGAATATTAAGGTTTAAAAGCTTTAAAAGATTTATTTTTAAAGGGTAAATTAAACTATTTAAAATTAAATAATTTTAAATAAAGCTGGGATAAAAAGCGATTATATATATTTTATTTACTATTTAAAGCTTTTATTTTAGCTTATTTTATACTCCTATTAAATATTATAATAATTAAAATTAATTTTATTATTTTTAATATTTATTTTATAAAAAGCTTTATTTATATAAAGCCTTTTTAAAAAGGTGTGTTAGATTTAAAGGGTTAAAATAACGGTTTATATAGCGTAGATTACTTATATATACTTATTTAATATAAAACAAAAGAATTTTTATAATATAATAAAAGATATTAATTAATTACTTATAATATTTAATTGGAATCGTTTAATTCTAATAAAGGGGTCCTATTAAATAAAGGGTTTTAAAAACTTAAGCTTTTTTACCCCTAGGTTAAAAAGGCTTTTAGTTTACTTATAGTAAAAATTAATAGTTTATATTTTTACGTGTAAAATATATTAATAAAGCTAAAAAAAAAACACCTTAAGTTAATTAAAGTTTAATAAAAAATTAATAATATATTTAATTTTTAAATTTTTATATTAAAATTTAAAAATATATTAAAATTTATTAATTTTATATACAAGCTAACTTTTTTTATTTTTATATATATTTTTTTTTATTTTTAGCTGCGCTTATAGCTAGAGGTTAATTTTTTTTTTGTTTATAGTAAAAATTGTTTTATAGCGTTAAAGTCCTGTTCTACTAGCTATTTTTTTGTTTTAAATAAAAGCAAATAAAAATAAAGTGTTTTTTTTTATTATAGTACTTATAAAAGCTATTTTATTATTAATAGGTTTTTTTTTTACTAAATAAAAGCTTTTTAATTTTAAATATATATATTTAATTTAATTATATTAAGTTGTTTAAATTATTTAATACTAAAAATATAATATTTAATTAAGCTTATTTTAATATTAATAATAGCAGGGTTTTATTAAGTTAAAACTTTTTATTAGTTATATTATTAAATAAGTTTTATAATAGTATTATTTATTTATTTATATTATTAAAATTTAAACGGTTTATTTATAATATAAAAGTATTTTATAACTTTATATTAATTTTAGCTTTAAAACTTTTAATTTGTTGTTTTTTTAACTGTTAGCTATTTTTAATAAATATAATAAATTTAGAAATAAAATTAATAAAAGGTTTATTTTTTTAATTAAAGCTTTTAAACTATTAAATAGTTTTAATATATATATTAATAATAATATAAATATTATTTAAATATTTTAAAAATATTTAATAATTATTTTATATTTATTTATTAAGTTTTTTAAATTAGTTTATTATAATATTAATTTTAGCTTAAACTTATATATAAGCTACGCTATATAGCTTAAAATATATATATAATATTTTATTAAATAAAATAAAAAAAAAGCTTTAATTTAATATTAGTTTAATTTATATTAATAAATATTAATTAATATATTCAGCTTATTAACGTTTTAAATTAAGTTTAAATTTATTAAACTATAATAGTTTGTTAATTTTAAAGCGGTTATAATTTTAATTATTATTTTAATATAAAATAAGTTATAAAAACGTAATATTTTAAATTAATATAAATAATAATAGTATAATATTTTAAACTAATATAAATAATAATTATATAAATAGTATTAATATAACGCCTTAGTTTAATATAAATAGTAAAAACGCCAGCAAAATAATTTATATATATAGTAAAGGTTATAAAATATTAACTATATTTTATATATAACTTATTAAAGTTTTAATAGTAATAAATAAGCTATTTTAAACCGTAGTAGTATTAATAAGCTATTAATATAAGTTAAATTATACTTTTTATATTTTATTTAATTATTAATAAAAGTTATTTTAAATAAATATTATTTTATTATATATAACTTTAGCTTAATATATATATTTTTTTAGCTAGAACTATTTTTATATTATTTTATTTAATAAAATATTTTTTTTATAAGCTAAAAATTATTATTTATTAGCCGAGCATATACTACTACTAAGTTTTTTTTATAAACATTAATTTAAATATATTTATTATAAATATATATTAATATTAAGTTAAATAAGCGGTAAAGCTAGCTTATTATATTATTTTTAAGGTTTTAAAATTTATTTTTTAGCTAGGTTATATTTTCGTTTTAATTATTAATCGCTTAAACTATATTAAAAAATCCGTTAGCTATATTAAAAAGTATAAATTTATAAGTTAAAAATATTATTAAAATATATATTAAAGTATTATTTAAAATAAACGCTTAAGAATTTATAATATTTTAATAGTATTAAACAAAAATATTAAAATTAAAGCTAAAAAAAAATAATATATTTTTATTTTATTTTATAAGTATAATAAACTATTATAGTCCTGCCTGCTAGTTATTTTAATATTAATTTATTATTATTATATAAAAAAGGAAAACCTTTATTTATATAACAAAGATTGCTTAATTATTATATATATACAGGCCGTAGGCCCGTGCCTAGTACCCCCGGTCTCCGGGGGTTATTCTGTAGCGTTCCGTGACAGGGGCCATACTGCTAATATATAACAAGGCTTGAGACTAAGGGCTTAGAAGTGTTTTTAAGTTGTAGTAACTTTTAGGGCTTTAATGGGGCTATAAACTAAATAGTTTTTAACTCTTTCCTTTTAAAGAAAATCAGCGTAGTAATATCAGGCCCAATGGTAAAACCATGATATATTATGTCATTTAGCCTTGTTTGACCATCCTTGACGTATTTGAACTCGAAATCCCCCAAAACATATATGAACAAAAGCTTCAGAGTGTCCTGAGCCAAGAAACGTCCCGGGAATGCGTGATAGCCACTACCCCAGGTGATCGAGTCTTCAGATACTGAGGCAAAATGGTGTTTGTTAGGATCGTCGTCCATTCTTTTTCTGAGAAAGCGGCCTGCTTGGAAGGACCATCAGGATATACATCGGCGTCTAGGTTCAACTGTTGGTTTGGAAAAGAGATGTCACGGAACAGAACTGCGGCTCTAAGCCACGACACTATCAAAATATAGAACGTTGTCAAGTCTCCGACTTGACCGTCTGCAGTTGCTTATATACGTACCGTAACAAGAGAGTTGTGTTCCGGCGGGGACATGCAGCCCATCATCGAACGTGTACGGCTGTTGTGAGTAAAACCAAATAATTAATTGCCGAGATAGAAAGTTCACTCGCTTACTTTCTTTAATGAAGCTGTCGAGGAACCTGAGTTTTGCCAGCGGATGGCGGTCCCATTTCCCTCCGCAAGCCTCCCTGATGTCTGAAATCTCCGATCGAATTCGGCTTAACGACTCTGGGCGATCAATCATGTCGAAAATAATCGAGCATCCAACAGCCGCACTCGTCTGAATAGCCGCAACAGTAATGAAGAGTAGATCCTGTGTCAACAGTTCTGGTGTCAGTTCTTTTTGCAAACCATCGTACCGATCTAATAGCCACTTGACGCGTAAAGGCGCGTCGTGTGTTAATACAAGAGTCCCTTCACTTCCAGCGATGATAGCACTTTGCTTAGCTAGAGGGAATGACGTCGCCGGTGCCATTGTGCCTAACTCTCAGTTTGAACTTGGCCTTGTACATCCGCGCTCGTTTGGTGATCGGGTCGCGTAGAGGTGTAATCTCTTCTTACAAGTGATGATTGTACTGTGCTGTTAGTTACCCGGGTGCGCCAAGAAAGCGAATCAAGTCCGATACCCTTGTTCCCGTGCGGAGTGCTCTGGCAGCACTAGAGAGAATACGGCTTATGTTATCAGGAACTCTCTGATTCCCCAAATGTTTAAGAACGTTGTTTCAGTGCCATTCAATCACTCAGCTAACTTATGCAACTCCTTCACGTCAATAGCCTCCGGTCATCATTCACCACCATTCAACTTCGTGCCACCCGCGATCTTGTACCCGTCCGTGAAACGTTGTTGGGACGAGCACAATGCCACCCCCACCTTTGAGCGAACAGTTCTGGGACGCGCGGCATCCTCCTGCTAATCCGACTCATCTTTCGTTTAAGGGAAAAACGATACTTGTAACAGGGGCTAACACCGGGATGGGATTTCAGGCGGCGCTCAAGTATGCGCAACTAGGAACAAGCACATTGATTCTGGCAGTTCGCGATGCGAATAAGGGCGAGGCGGCGAAAGCTAGAATCATGCATCATGTTACAACTGGCGTGGACATTATCATCAAAACCGTGGATCTATCCACGTTCGACTCCGTAAAAGCATTCGCACAGGACATCAACGAGAATATTCCCGAACTTCATGTGGTCCAGCTCTGCGCTGGTATTATGTCGCCCTCATTTACAACTGGTGCCGAAGGCTACGAAAATTCGTTTCAGATCAACGTCCTTTCGACAGCTTTGATGGTCATTCTGTTGTTAGAGAAAGTTCAAAAGACAGCCACCGCCGGGCCAGACGACGGATACATCCCGCATATCACGTTTCTTAATAGTGTAGCTACACAAGACGTGCTCGGGGAATGGATACCCGAAGATCAAACTCTAGTCCAGCGCATCAATGACGCCACCAAGTTTGACCATGTCTCGCAGTATTATCTGGTTAAGTTAGCTGCAAGATATTTCATCGAAGGGCTAGCTGCGCACTGCAGTAAATCTTCCCCCAGAGGCGAAACCAATGTCATCGTCAATTGCAGCTGTCCAGCAATGTGTCGAGGCACTGATTTACATCGGGGCTACCCGTGGTATGTGAGGCTGCTGCTGATCCCTTATAAATTCATCTGCGGAAGGGACCCCGAGCATGGCAGTCGGACACTGGTAAGCGCGGCAGGTCTAGGCCGTGAAAGCAATGGCAAGTTTTGGTTCAACGATGCACTGCCGGAGTAAGCGCCCTCTCAGACCTCACCACGGCTATTAACTAAGCTAATAACTACTAGACATGCCGGGTTTATGGCTACTGAGCGTAATGAAAGCCTCTACAAGGAGACCAATGAAGAGATTCTGACAATTCTTCGAGAAAAAGCCGGACTCAAAGGCCACCTGTAATGATTAGTCGCTCTGCAGCGTCTTGCGTGCATTTCTAGTGCGGTATTCCGCTATAGGTACTGTTTTTTCAGGTCTCATAAGAGTAACCTTGTAGTGACATATAAACACCAATACCAACGTAGGCTATCTGCAATGATACGGCGTGGTAACAGAGCCACTCTAGGCAGCATAGGTACCATGCCACTTAGGACCTGGGGGGCCAGTAACTAGGTAGGTAGGCACTCAGAGTGCATCTGAGGGCAGCTATCCGAGCTCAATCGTGCCTTAGAACTTTAGAGGCTCATCGTAGAAGGCCAATTCGAAGCCGAGCAGCGCGAATTGAAAACCAGCTCCTGGTTCATCTCAGACCGGTCTGCTGTCGATCCCATTATCTACACGAGGAAATACGCCAGCAGGGAAGCAGCTGATACGCTGGCTGCTTCGGCAGGATGGATGGAAATGATGAACCGTATGGCGAAGTCTTTCGTCATCGTCTGCGAGGCTGGCGTCGACTGGTTGACGGATGATGGTGTCCGGTTGATGCCGCTTGACAGCACAGAATGTATGCAAATACACTTAGAATTCTGCGATGTTCTCACCGACATCGGCCTGAAATACCGTGTCTTGCCCTCGAAAGTTAGCAGCAAGGATGAGCGAGTCAAGTTCGTGCTAGCGAAATGGGAGGTGAAGAGAAGGGAACTTACGCTCGTCGGTGGCGAGTATGAGTATGTGAAAAACTACCAGTGCGTATCGACAAGGAACACATTAAAATCAAGGCTCATAATTCGGGTGTATTATCATTCTAGCTAAGAATATTCATAAAGGGCGTGCGTGAATGGTAATCCCAAGATGGCCGGCTTATGTTCAAAAAACGAAGGTGCTACATTGGTATCGTCGTTCTATTGCAATCTGGACGCAAAAAGCATACGAAATAGCGTGGATTGAATGTCGCATGCAATATAGAACGAACTTATGGGCGGGCAGGCCGCGCTCCCTAGCCCGTCCCTATCATAAATCAATGTGACGTGTAAACATGACTAACCTAAGATCGAGAAATCCGAAAATGCCGAAGTTAAACCACCAATCCAAACTCGTCAAACATACCGCCATTAAGTAGACAGGGCACTCGTAATAATTTAGACTTCGACAGGAACCTCCTCTGGCTCCGCTGTGGGCTCGGTAATAGACTCGAGCGGAGGCTCCGGCTCGGGTTCGAGTACAGATTCCAGTACGGATTCGGGCACGGTCTCGACCTCGGGCTCACTCTCGGCCATTTTATCGTCTGGCGACTCATTTATAACGATAGCTGTGTCGTCTTCTGAGTCTAGCATTTTCTCTTCGATATTACACAAGATCTCAAGTTGCGGGACCTCGGTCGCTTTAACTATGACTGTCTCTACGGCAGTAGCTATTTCAACTGCGGTCTGTGTCTCTGTTTGCGTTTGTGTGTGGGTTTGTGTCTTAGTCACCGTCTGGACGACTTTCACGACCTTCTTCTCTGTGGTAGTTTCAATCTCTTCCACGGTCTTGTTCACGGTCTCTTCTACGATCTCTTGCGTAGGCTCTTCCACTATTGGGGCGTCGGAAATCGCAGAGCTAAATTGGGTATTCGCCAAGGGAGCCGAACTGATAGGGTTCTCGCAGGGCTCGTAAATTATTGAGACGCTGGACGGTGCAGTGTAAGTGTCTTGCGTTGGCTGCGACACGGATGTGACGCTGATCACTGGTTGCTGCTCAATGACAAGAGAAGCCTCCTGATTATCGGCGTTTAACTCAGAGGGTTCGTCACGGAGCGCCTCATAGCTGGGCGATGCCTCCAGGTGGCTGGGGCTTACCTGAGAGGGTCTGTCATAGAACACGTCGAAGCTGGGCGTAGCTCCTATGGACTCCATGTCGCGGGCTTCCATAGGACCTTGTTGTTCTGGAAATGCTGGGGCGGTGTTGACAACAGAAAGCTGCTGCATCTCGGGCATATTCTTCAATCTATGAATAATAGGTTCGTATGGCGGCTCGGTAGGCGTGCTTCGTAGCGAAAGTATCAGGACAAACAGACCAAGTGTAATGATGATGACGTTCTTTCGGTCCTGCATCAAGACCCTGGCCGATTGCAAGAGAAGCTCGGACAAAGATGCCGATTGGTAGCCACGGCGGCGATCCTCCATTTGCTCGTGTGCCTCCTCCCCCGGGGATCGTGGGGACGGTGTGGGGATATATGGATCAGGATGGGGATGTGAAGAAGGCTCCCGAGCGTGAGATTCTGGGGGCGGTGGTGGTGTCTCTCCATATATCTCACGCAGCCTCTCCTCATCTCGTTGGCGGCGGCGAGGTGATCTCGATTCATGATCATGGTCGTGGACCGCTTCAGGTATCACCTCTGGCGCTGGTGGCGAAGACGATTGCAAACGGGCTTGCTCTTGTTGTAACAGGTGCTCCTCACTTCGACGCTGTTCCTCGTATTGCAGCGCCACTTCCTTGGCAATCTCTGCCTCCTCTTGCTGTGCAATCTCGCGCTCCTGTTGCGCGGCTGCAAGGCGCACGATTTCATCTTGGACTGCAGGCTCGACTATCGGCTCGAGCTCCACGTCTACACGCTCCATCTCCTTCCAACAGGCTTCCCAGGCACCGGCTCGCATCAGGCCGTTGCTGGCATAGACTTTAACGCGGAAGAGTTTAACTTCACCAAGAGCGTCGTATCGGATTTCGCTCTTGCATGTGGCACACCAGTGACGCTTAGAACCCGATTGTCGCCGGTTCTGGCTATATTCATCTTCGCTCTCCTCATCTTCTGTAAGTGTTGTCTCGTTTGAGGGGCCTAGGTAGTGGCCGCATTCCAGTATCCTTGCACGTCGACGAACGGGAAGATCCAGCGCTTCTAATAAACGCTCCTCGAGAACCTCATAGTCATTCTGAGGGTGGCCCAATAGGATACCTCGCTCGATCACTGTGTCCCCGACACGATCCTGTAGTATACGCCACGAATTCCGCAGCGTCTTCGCCTGCTCGCTCATCTCGGCAGGGTCTAGGTTGTTAACTAAGTCCCCCCACATCCATCGCAGCGGTAGCAGTGTCACGTGGAGGAGTACAAGAGGCGCTTCTTGTCGGGACTTGAATCGTGGTGGCGTAGACTTCCTCTTAGGAGAGTACTGTGCGGAAGCCGAAGGAGTCCCCATTCTCGAAGCTGTCGGGAAATGCTTTCTGGACGATCGTGGGGAGCCTAGAACGGACGCCGTCGGCGACGACATCTGCATAGCCCGCACGTCAGAGGGCGTTCTGAAAGGTGGCCGTGGTGTTCCCCGTGCGGTGGGGATGAAGTCTTCCTTGTCGTATTGGGAGATATCCGATATGCGAGGCGAGCGAGTAATGATTGTCGTGCTGTCCATGTCAGCCCCTTTGCCAGATTCGGAGCCGGCATCGTACGAGCCCATAGAGCTACGTGGACTCTTGTCAGTGAAGACATCCTCATCCGTGCCTTCGTGCTGAGAGCTACTCTCATCGCCGTCACCCTCTCTCGGGGTGGCATTATCGGCGTCCAGCTGGGAATGGTCAACATACGATTGATCCCCATCATCCGGATGCGAAGAACGATCTGTCCTCTCGCTGAGTATGGAATGCTCTTCCGATTCTTCGTCTTTCGCGGATATGTCATGTTCGGGCTGGGAATCGGTTGGTTCACCCCCTCTCTCAGAGAGTCTTCGAGACGAAGCTCCGGAGCTTGCCCTCGTACCAGCTGCCTCCTCCTGTGTCACACCCGCGTCGCCGTCTGTTTCGATGCTGGGGTGGAGCTCCTGCTGGTCCGTTTCGTGCTCGATATCATTGGGAGACTCGGCAGGTATAGAGGTGTCGACTTCCTCACCGTCACGTTGGCGCTCGGACTCAGTCGCCAACTCTTCCGACGCAGAGCTGGGCGATGTATCCTGTGTTTGTTGGGTAGTTTCGCTGGTCTTCTCGGCATCGCCAGCCAGCGATATCGTTTCTTCGTCCATTGGTGTGTTAAGGCAGGATGGGTCGACGTAAATGTTAAAATCGTGATCCGGCTTCGAACGAGGCATTGAGTGCAAAGAAAAGCTACAATAACTGACAAGGTACACCCTTGATTATTGACTTTATTTGTAGCACAACAGGCGTGTGATGGCTGTAACGATGATACAGTGCGCCTAGCGTATAATGCAATACCCAGCACCAAACAGGTGTGTTGTGATAGGGTTGCTGAGTTGTCAATTCAATGTTGCATTTGCGTTTCTGGTTGGCCAGATGCAATTGGGTTGTGTGGTTGGGCGCTTGTCTGTTGGTGGGTTGGCGGGTTGGCCGAATAAGTGTCCCGAGATGGCGATTTATTGACATTCGTTGCCCCGTCAATAGCTGGAGCCAGCCCTCCACATCCCACTCTAATTCACCAATCCCACAACCGTACGTGTGCACTCGTACGCTAATTGATGTAGCAGTCCTAATTCAGCATAAATAGACATTTACGGTCTACCTACTGTATGAAATATAAGGATACAATAAGAACGTAGCGAGATTCATTCAACGACTCGGATATTTCTGAACTCATTTCCAAGTCACCGTTATTGTCCTATGTGTAAAACCTTGGCAGCTGACGTCATGTCTGCAAGTTCCGTCAGGGTCCCAACTGACATGCAATGCAATGGGTTGTACCTGTGGCTTGCGCAGCCCGGATTTATCCCCATTAGCTTTGGGCAATTCACTATTGCATTTTTTAACAGGCTAGCTCCCTACCCCTCAGGGCTAGTCGTGATCTTGATTAGCGTTAGTCACTGAGAAGAGTCTATTCAGGGCAAAAGATTGCGATATGACTCCGGTGCTCGCAACATATTAGAGTCAACCATGGCGCGAGCTTTGCGGACATTCGGGGTACACTTGGCCTATCCCAGCCGTGGCATAGCCGCGAGGCCTCACCTACTGCGATATGGGAAGAGCTGTATATATCGTTTCTACTCAGCTGCCTCACTGCCCTCAGCCAGCGCAGTGGTAGTTGGCGCTGGGCCTGGTGGCATCACCGTTATCGGCAATCTGCTCGAACACAGCACCGAACTTCAAACTGACCAGCGAAAGTTGGTCTGGGTTGACCCTCATTTCCAAGGCGGCCGAGTAAATTCTCGTTACCGTGAAGTGCCCAGCAATACCAAAGTAGGCCTCTTTGTGCAATTTGCCAACGAGGTCTCGCCTTTCAAGGCTATTGTCGATGCGACCCCCAAGCCGAACGCCTTGACGGCTTTGCAGGAGCTGCCCCAAGATCAGGGGTGCCACTTGAGTTATGCCGCCGACATGTGCTTGATGCTCACTGGCGGTTTAGCCGTGCACCCCCAAGTTCAGTCGCATCGAGGCAAAGTGACGAGCGCCACTCTAGACGAGCGGACGAACGTCTGGAAGGTTGGGTTTGACGATGGTGGATATGTGACCACGTCGAAGATAGCTCTTTGTACAGGTTCTGCCCCGGTTTCGAAGACACTGCCCGCTATCGAAAGAATGCGTCAACAAAGTCCAAAGCCGATCGACTTAGATGCAGCCCTGACTCCATCGATACTAACGAAAACCTTAGACCCTGCAGCCAATTCCACCGTTGCTGTTATTGGCGCCTCTCATTCGGCGATTTTGGTGCTCATGAATCTCGTTAATCTCGCTAATTCCACGCACCCTCATCTCCGCGTTAAGTGGTTTACACGAAATGAGCTTCGCTATGCCGAGTACATGGATGGCTGGATATTACGCGACAACACTGGTTTAAAGGGCCAAGCAGCGGAGTGGGCACGCCAAAATCTGGATCGTGAGGCCTTTCCCAATAGCCCCGTCAGCAAGATTATCACGAAGGTCTGGACAGCCGGTAAAGAGGAAGAGGCTTATAAAGCAGAATTGCCCGAATGCACGCATATCGTCCAGGCCGTGGGATATGCCCGAAACCCACTGCCCCATTTTGAAGTCATCGAAAAGGATGGGACTACGGCCAGGCCTCTTCAGGTGGAATACGATAATTTAAACGGGCGCTTCTATAAAAATGACAACTCAAAGGCAGAGCACGAGAGGAAATACGTTCCCGGATTGTTCGGCGCCGGTATAGCCTTCCCCGAACGTGTGACCGATCCCCACGGAAATGTTGAGCATGCCGTCGGTTTCTGGAAGTTCATGAAATTCGTTAAGACGGTCGTTCCCGACTGGATCAAGTCTTAATTATAGACCCAGGGTTCGGCAACACTACACATAAACGAAAAGGAGCCGCTTTGTGTCTATCTGGACCCATACACGTTAAGAAGGCTCTATGGCTTTTGTATTACAGATAGACAGGATGTAGGCCAGCGCGATCACCGATACCCGTCCGTATTAACACCGGCCCTGATTTTAGACCGACTAGGCAACTGGGGCGGGACCAGGGATATAGACCAAGATGTATATGTATTACACTTTCTACTAGACCAATATAGAACTATATGGCTCTGTGCAGACCCTCGTGCTTTACGATCCAATTCCCATCTTGTGGAAAGCCCGGCGCATGTCCCTCTGAGCCTTGCCAACCGGCGGCCATGTACGCCACTACACTCATCAGCACTTTAGCTACTAAAGCTTGAAACCGATATACTTACCAGCGTAAAGGAATCCGGCATTTCCCGGCAGGAAAGGCGGAGGTGTACCACCTATCGCATGTGAGCCGTGGACTTCATCTCTCCAGTATCTCGTTCTAAAAGCCTACCATTACCCCCACGTTGAGCGAACCCAGCATCGTCAAACACCCAATAATCATAAGCGGTAAGATACCCCACGGCACGTTCAGGATTTCCTATCTTTGCCGAGTTGAGAGCCAGGACAGGCCGTCCCCAGCCGAAGATCTTGTCGTCTGTCCAGATCTCCGCGACTTTATCCGCAGTACGGAGGCCAACGGTCGAGTCGACAGCCGGTGTGTCGGGCAGAAAGCCCTGTAGCATTATGACGCTGCGCGGGTCGTCGTTGAGACTAGGATCTTGCCACCATGATTCATTGAGCCCCTCGTAGACGGCGTAGAGCCCGCCAGCCTGTGGTGGTGATGCCAGCTTTGCCGCTACAGTTGTCCATTTCGCAGGGACTGGCTGTCCCAGCCGTTGCTTCCATCTACGGGCTACATCGAGGCCATAGCGCCAGTACGCAATCTAGAGCAGTTGTGAGCAAGCAGACTACTATTGTTCGAGAACAGAGACTGAATCTACCTCGTAAGCTAGATTTAGGGTTTCTGCCGGAGGTGTGTTCTCCGTGACGCCATACGCACTGCGAAAGACTTAGAAATCTAGAGCCAAGTATATTTTCACGTCGATACGCACGGAGGGCCAAGGTCATATCGCCCCGAAGTCTTGTTGAACCAGGCATACGACGCCATATAATCGGCTGTGGCCGTGAGTACACGGTCCCAGCGCTCAAGTGTCTCCTTCGTAGGCGAGATCTGGTATCTCAACTCAGCGAGAAACGTTGGGTGAGGCTATGTTTTAGATCGATAAGTCACTAATATTGCTCGACGTCGAGAGTTCGAATAGGTTCCTTTGAAACCTACCTGCTGCCACATGAGAAAAGCGTTGATGCCTCCTGGTGAACTTCGTCCCGTACTAATTTCCGTCATCTTCGGCCACCTAAGCGAGACATCAGATGTTAGAGGTTGTCCATGTATCGAGATAGAGGGGCTAGTAAGTACCTAGCTCCCTCCCAGCCCATGGCCTTTGCCCTCTCTATAGAGGAAGGCAAGAATGTCTCGTAGAGTTCCGGGAAAATGTCATCAAAATGTTCTTCTCGGCCCCATGTGCACCAATGAGGGTTATGCCAAATCACCTGCTCCATATGAAATTTCCCTGCTCTCGCCTTAGTGCCGACTTCTTACGAGCAGACTCAGATGCGCGGGGTTGATCTTACCATACCAGCCATTATTCATCAGCCCACTTTCTTGGGGCGATTGCCCTCTTGCCGCGCTATTGACGCGTACATGATATTGCGACAGGATAATCCTGCGCTGCAGCTCGTTGGCCTTCGGGCTAGGGGATGATGTGACATCAATAAACCCGCCCCGGCTCCAGTACTGGTTCCAACCCTTCGAATTCCGACGCCGGATCGCGGCCGGCAGGTCCGCTCTCTGGTTTTCGGGAGCGAAGTTCGCCGAAAACTCAATAGCGCCATCAGTCGAGTTATTCGCCTTAGACAAGGTATAGCGGTGCGCAGTAGTCGCAACCGAGCCCGCCGGTTCGTTTCTAGACAGTGTAAGTCGTGCTCCAGAGGGCCAACGTAGATTCACGAAGTAACTAGTCTCTTGTAGTTGATGGTGTATATGTGCTTCGTCAGTACTATTAGATTTAACGATAACCGTACTGTGATTCAACGGGAAATCGTACACGCCGACGAAGACCTCGTATTTGTACTTCGTGCTGTGAATTGGGGGATAGGGGAAATCGAGCTCAACCTCCAGAGCACCGGAGGCGAGTAGCTCTGACTCGATACGAAATGCAACTGAATCGTTCTCGAAATCTCCTTGGGTGATGACCTTTACAGATTTGCCATCAACCTTGAAAGTCGACGTTATCACCCCGTTCCAGACATCGAGCTCTTGCACCGGATCTGATATTTGTGTTGCTGACAGCGTCGCACCTTTGTATTTCAGACCGATGCGACCGAGATTGATGCGGTTAGGGTTGCCTATAAGCCATTGGCTCGCTGCTGGCAAGTCCGGATCTGGTAAGTCATACGACACGTTTCTTCCGTGCGTCAGCGTAATGACGCCACGGTAGTCATTAATGTCCTCTTTGTCTGGTAGAGAGTCGTTGTGCCATGCCCAACTAGAGAGGGTGTTAAAAGGGAGAAAAGACTTTCAACACATGTAATCAGCTTAAGCTTCTCATTTGGATATATATGTACACACTTGCATCCCCGTATTGTCAACATTGTAGGCGAAGTTTCCATTGCCCACTTGAAGAGGTGTAGTGTTATTATCGATGAGCGCTGTACGGACTATATTGTATCGTGAGACAATGGCTTGTCTTGTGGCGTATTAGCACTGCTTTTCTGTGGCAAACATGAAAATGAGAGCCAGACCTATTGATGGCACACGAAACAGTGCTCATGAGCAATAAGACGGACCATAGCGAGGCAGTGTTACCCATCGTGAAGACTATCGAGTATCAACTCTTTCCAAGCTATTAGGCCCAGCTCGCAGCAAGCTCTTTAATAAGCACTTGATTCCGTCGACGACTAATTTCCTCCGTTTCGGTGGTCAACTTCCGGGCCAGTACCGGGGTAAATGTACCCCGAATTTCAAGGGTACCCCTCAACGCGGCAATCATAGCGTAGTGTGAGCTCTACTTAGGTATCTAGTCCCGCAACTCTAACGATTTTAAGTGTGATTTAGGTCAACAGAAGGGGATTTCTTACAAAATTCTGGAGCAGCTTTCCAGATGTGCTGTAGAATAAAGCACCTAGAATGTAACTTGTTTGTGATGAACCCGATAATAATCAACTGATAAGTTCGCAGCAATCGGAATGCCAAGCTTTTGTATCAACCAATCAGAGCATCCGCACACAAAAGCAATGACGTAGTGGCAGGCGTGGCTGGTCGTGAGACAGTCCATTTTACTTCAGATGTTCAATGCTAGACAGGGAGGCTCGCCATATTTACGGGCATCTGTTACTTATATAATTTTTCCATAGTCTTATTGACCGTATAGATATTGCCAATCACATATATCAAAGTTTATCATCACACCACGGCCGTTTATTCGAAATGGCACGGCTTTGGTATGACACCTTCCGCGACTCGTTTTCGCATCGTCGACTCTGGCTATTCCCACTCCTCGCAGGCACATTCTGGTTTGTGACTCTTACTATCCTGTTAATCCGCTGGCTTTCTCTTGGCCGGCCTCGGTATCCGGGCCAGGTTAATCCAGACATACCGTTTGTCAGTGATATCGCCGCCCAGACCTTTCAGCCCGTCTTCATAGTCGGTTGCGCCGCGACGGGAGTTTGCTTCTTCGGTACCGTGTTCGCAGTTCATCATGTACGCTACTCACCGAGATTTTACGGCCTCGCCAATGATGCACGGTGGAAGCAGGGGTTCAGTCTCATCGCTCTCATCACGGGACTAGCCGCTGCTGTGAGCTTAATCTTGCTTAGCATCTTCGACACATATGATGCACATCTGTGGCATCGATATCTTCTCATGGGGACATTTGGGGGCCTCTTCCTTAGCGGCCTTACGACAACAGTTGTGTGGTGGGATCAGGCTACTGGAACCGTGGTGTTTTTTGGCCTGCGGAAGTGGTAGGCTCTCTTTAAGATGTATGATTATAAACAGCTTACTTACTCTACTTAGGTGTATCTTTAACACGTTCCTAGTTTTCTGCCAATTCCTCGTTGGGGTCTCATTCGTGGCTCTCATGTACTCTGGTCAATACCACGTATCAGGTATTCTGGAGTGGTGTCTTACTTATATGGGGTCATTTTGGCTGCTGTCTTTTGTTGGGTATACAAGGTAAGCTGAAAAGTCATATTATGCATACTATAAACGCTCATTCTCACTAACAAACCCAGATTTAGGGAGGGAGAGAAATTACAGCTTGAATATGAAGGCGAACGGCAGCCACTGCTTGTATAGACATTTAATGATTGATCTTATGTCACTAGGTACTTATCAATCAAGCTCATAATTGGTTCAAGAATGTAGCTATTCGGTAAAGCCCCAATTGGGTTCTATTAGAGTAAATCCGGATTAGAATGACTATGCTATCTCTCGAACCCATTGTTGGCCACTGTCCGAACACTTCTTTCCATGATATATCATCAGCGCTTATTTAGTGTGATGATTTTAGCTCTACATCTAGTCTATCGTCTGCCCTTACGGTTTCGTAGGGGTCGACGTGCGTCTTCGCGAACTTTCTAGCAGACACCTTCCTCATGAACAAAATATCCAGCTCTTCATATGTGCGGCCTTTGATTTCCGGCAAACGGAACAAGGACCAAATAAACACTAGGAATGCCGTGCCACCCCAGAAGAATCCGCTCTTCCCACTCCAATTCCACTCCACCGGGCTTATCATGTAAGTATTCAGGAACTGTGAGATGATGTTGATAACCTGGTACGCTACTCGTGCGAGCACGACCGATAGAGGACGGAGCCGAACCGACGAGGTCTCAGAGATGATACTATACTGTGTAGACGTTCAGCATTATATTAGGCAAACTTAAATCTGGGTAGGTACTTACGGCTAGAGGGCCGATGGTTAGGGAGTAGATGAAAAGCCAGAGGACGCAGAGACCACCTGATGGCCAAAGACCCCGAGTGCCAACAGAGACGCTGAGAATCCCAACAATGAATAAGATGACCGACAGAGTGCCCATTCCACCCACATATAGCGTGCGTCGACCCCACTTGGTGATCATAACCCAAGATCTATCAAATACGATTAGCACCAAGTTGAGTAGTCCTCAGGTCGAGAGCATACTCACAGTATAGTTCCGATCAATGCAACTCCTTTAGCACCCAAGCTTAGGTAGAAGGAGGAATCGACAGGTAGGCCAGCTGAGGTAAAGAAATACGTAGGTGTGTATGCAAAACTGCTGCCGGAAAGGATCTGGCCGCCGAATACGACGCAGACAATCTCTGTTCGGCGCAGATTGATTCCCTTGAAACAGTCGAGATACGTCGCGCCCTTAGTCTCCTCGGCTTCCACTCTGTTTGTATGCACCATCATTGCAACCTGGTTATTGATTTGTTCATCTGTCTTTCCGCCGCTTAATCTTTTAAGCGAACGCTTAGCTTCTTCCAAGCGTTCAGCACGGACAAGCCACCACGGGCTCTCAGGGGCCAAGTAGCAGACCACCATCAACGGTATCGGCCAGATCTAATTATCGCGCATGTTAGTGTTTGTAACGTAAACGGGTCGACATAGAGGGTCTCATACCCATTGAACAGCAAAGGGAATGCGAAAGCCCCATTCACTTTCGATGCTAAGGCAGGCTGTTAATACCCCCGAGGCTAGAAGCTGACCCACTGCCCAGCACAAGTTAACATACGTGGTCATATACCCACGCAGATTTGTAGGGCAGACCTCTGAGGCGTATGATGGCGCTAAGGTAGCAAAGACGCCCCAGCAAAGGCCGCAGAGGATCTGGCCGCCTAGCAATGTCCCAGCATTATCGGCCAGAAAAACAATTAGGATGAAGAAGTTGATAACCCCTAACGATCCAATCATGACCCATCTATAGCCAAATCTTGAAGCAATGTAACCATTAAGCAGGCCGCCTGTTCAACTCTGGTATTAGACTTGCAGCCTAGTCGAATAATAGGGTATCGAGAGTCTCGCAACGTACCAACGATAGCGCCAGCTGTGCTGGCTTGATTGAGGCCAGTTTGCCAAGGTCCGGAGACTTCATAGCCATCCTCGGGGCCATAGTAAGTTCCAAACTTCTTTTTGAATTCGGGATACGCGAAGAAATTGCCGATAAGTATAGTATCGTAGCTTCGTTCGGTGAGTATTTAGGACCCAGGCTCTCTCGTGTAGAAAGGTATAGACTTACCCTTCCATAATGATTGTCATTGAGATTAGAATGGACCACAAAACAGCCCTACGATTTTCTCGCATAGCCTGGAGAGGGGTCTGCGCATGTTCATCGTCAGTAGCCTGTTTCGCCTCGAATAGGGCACTTTGTCCCAGCTTCTCCTCTAGGTCCCTGTCGGCAACCTTCTGGGCAGTAGTGGTCTGAACGTTCGACGCCATCATGAGATTCGCATTGGCGGCCGGCAGCCAGCTCAATTCTCTTCTCTTTCTGTATTCGGTTGGCAACCGCACTACGAGTCCCAGATAGATCAAAGAGATCTATTGGGGGATGTCGTATTATAACCCCCCAAGGTACTTTGGCCGTAACACTGTGGCCGAACCCGGTCCGTGGTCTGGGGCTGCCCTCGGCGAGGTTGGGGAAATTGGAGATCCCATATTGTGACCCCATCCGACACATCTCCAAGTTTATCCACCAATGTCCGGGTCTCATCGGGTGTTGAAAGTACAGTATCCGATACCTGCAAGCCTTGAGAGCATGAATTCTTGGCAGCACACCGTCTAAAGATCAAGTTATCGTTAGGTATCCAATCATAAGATAAGTCGTGATTCGTGAACGCTGTTGTTGCGCAAGGAATCCTAGCACCGACTAGCCTCTCCTAGTCAATCACCTTGCCCTTTCACTGTGTTGAACGAGGAGAATCGTGGCAGAATGATTTAATGCTTATGGAATAACTACTGTCTTCAATTATGAGATGTTTGGCCCGCCTGGAAAGTTTCCTGTCTTTCAAATACTTAACCCACCTTTCCGCCAGTGTCTCCAAATCCCCAGAAACTGGTACTTACCTCCACTGGTTCCCCAGATTTTGGTCCAAAACGCCAAGAAATCTAAAATCCTTTACTGGTGTACCCCCCTGCAAAAACAACCTAGTCACGTATTATGGGTCATTTCTACCCCTGTCTACACTAGCCAGTGGATCCCACCAAAAAGTCGAATACACACCTGATTTATACAGGAGTTCAACAGTTAATTATATATCTAGTGCTTTACGTAGCTATTATCTATATTAAATCGCTGTTATAATATAATACGTATATACGAATTATTTATAATAGCTAAAGCGTTAAGCTACTACAAGAGCTATATAACAAGCTGTACGAAAAGCTATACGGAAAGCTATTCGGAGGGCTGTATAAAGTTATGCAAATTTTATATATACAGGTTCGAAAACAAATGTACCTTTGACTATCAGGGGTAAGAAAGCTATACTAAAATAGGTGTAGTTTAAAGACCCCTGCTGTTGGAAGTACCCGAAGGGGGTGGTTTTTTCTAGGACCAGACCATAGTACACAAGCGAGCATGGGATGTTTGGGGAAGTGGGGTAGTCATTTAGTAGAAACCACGTACACGGTACAATAGCCTACGATACGTGTTCGAACTTGTTCACACGCCTAGTAACTCACCGAGCCCTCGCTTTGAGGCATCTGTATTGCTTAAAGCCGTACGTGAAAATATTATACGGAAGACATAGGAACTTACCAATTTTCAGGCTCTAAGTCTTTTACAGATCATCGTTGGTATGTATTATACCTTGATTTTAACTTGCTTCCAAGCGCGAGCGAAAGAGGGTAGACTGACTGTGAACTGAATCGAATTCGCTGATGTTATGCTTAGAATATTCCGTCATTCTGTGCGGAGAAAGGGAATACGGTCCGCGGACCCGATATGGAAATCCATAGCAATCCTTGACTCGGGAATAGTTCTTACGAGAACATGCTGGAAAAACAAGCTGCTACAATCCTTGGGCCTGGCTTTTCGGGCATACGTTGTTCCGTGCAGCACTTCGACTCTCGAATGCAAGCTAATTAGTTACATTATGTTTCTTATACTAATACATAATACAGAGTTAGTTGTACCCAGCAGATCATCCATCTTCTTGCATCAGAACCACTTTAACCACTAGACCCATAACGGCTCATCCGCCTTGAATCGTTAACGTCAGAAATGCCATGAGTAGATAGTAAATTCGCTATCCAAGTAGGAAATATAGCATGCACCGGTTAGGAAACATGTGTGGTGACGATTAAGTATGATGATGTATGCTATATCAAGTCGTGATTCCTCACACGTTCACTACGTTTAACCAAAAGGACCAGGGAGATATTGCCTTAGATGGCTCATGAACCCATGCAAAGTTATCGGCCAGAAATGACCGTAAAAAGGGAATATCTTTGCAGATTCGCTCATGTATACCCCATCAGCACAGCTACCAGCACTAAACCACATCAAAATGTCTTCCTAAAGGGCCATTAACTATCGATACCAACATCTTAGTTTATATAGACAATATATTGTGAGCTACTTTGCATCAGCGTCCGTAACTTTAGCTTCTCTATGGTCATGACAGCGATCTTCTTGATAAACTTAATTCGTTTGTAAAGAGTGTAAATTCCGATGATCGTTTAGCATCTTCGTTTCTCGGCCATTGCCATGTTGTTCATTTACTTCAAACTTTTCGTGTGGCTACCCAGGTTTCGACATGGCGCCTTTAAGATTTTTCAGGTGTAGTGTTCTAGTGACCAAAGCGCTGTAACATAATTTGATGTTTGACTTTGCATGTTTATATATGCTGAGATGACAGACCACATATTGTCTGGGGAAAAATAATTCTGATTTTACTCGCAGTGACACTTGTCGTACTGCTCCCCTTTGAAATCGCTCTGGTACAACAAGGATAGAGCCCTTGTCACGAAAACAAACCCCGGATACTAGAGGCATTAGACTGGATATACACAAACTATTAGGACAAACATAGCCAGTAAAGATAAACCTTTTTCTGCACAATAACAATAATCGATACTGTAAATACCAGTATTTATAGCTGTGACATGTTCGTCTATTATAGGTACCTTCGAGTTTATATAGCAATCATATTCACCGCCTACACCTCCAATTGATCACCTCCAACGTGCCACCATAATTCATATTTTATTTAGAACACTACCTTTGCTAGCAGATTAACGGCTTAGTGGTCCTTTCTTACCGTCATTCTCTACGAGTACATGTTAAGGTACGAGACAATTGTAATATTTATAAACTACCATAGCGTTAAACTAAATGCATAAAACTCATATAAACATATCATTTTAGCATGAGAATATAAGGCTAATAGTCTTGACGAATAAGTAGTATATGGATTAATGGAAATCTTTATCTCAATTACACGTCTTTTAATTCTCGCATTTACGGTTCTAGCCTTGCTTGTGGTCTAGCCTAGCTTAGTCCAACTGGGTTAATAGTTTGGCTGTTGTGTATAGCTAGACTTAGTATTTTTCCCTGTTCGTAGTCTAATAATTGGCTTAGAGAGACACGCTAATTCTGGACGACGCCCCCTTGTACTTGTTGGTTTACTTCTGTATCGGTGATAAAGCCATCACTCTTGTATTCAGTGTGTAGACTCTATTAGGTACTCAGCTATGGCTAAATGTCCAGAGCACCAATCAAGAGGAAAAAACAGAGTAAGCTAGCTATGTTCACTAGCCTGATCCGATCACTATCTAGTAACCGAAATCCTGCCGTCAAATGGCCGCACCATTAACGCACACCCATATCATTCCCATTACCTTACAACATATCGTCATTCCAGTTCCGTAACGGCCCTGTTAGACATTTCTCTGCTCTTCTTTCCTGATATAACTCCTTGCTACCTGTAATCCTCTACCAATAAAAATGAGAGATCTTTCCCTATTCATTTTGCGCCACATTGCCTAACTCCCGGCACAAATAGACGCTCTAAGATGTAGAAGATTTCCCTTCGCAGGCACCTTCTCGCTTGGAAGCATTAGAGCTGTAGAGAGAACAGATGTCAATATTATCGGCTTCTTGATTTTCGATTATGTCCGTCGTCCGCGATCCTAAGGGTTCAGGTCTCGAATGTTCAAGCTCCGGATATGTTGACCTCGCTTGTGAGGTCTGCTCGCCTGGTTGCGATGGATTCGGTTGCGGGTATCTTCTAGAACTAGACTCGAGGGCTGCTGATGTTAAGAAAGCCGCCGATTGATGGTCAAATCTCGGTGTTGAAGAATTAGTGCCTGTCGAACTTGTCCCTGCGCGAAACCTGCGCGGAATAAGCAAACGAAATATGGTGCGTTGGCAAGTCCGTGTTGTGCCGAACACCAAAAATACCTACAAGGGCAAAATTAGCAAGGCCGTGTACCTTTCAGCGATAGTCTCGAGACCAGACTATTTTCTTAAAAAGATACCATATACAGTAATATTCGCATAACTTACCAAGAGTCCTGATGAAACTCCGGGTATGAATTCCACGAAATCAACCTGCGCATGAGCGGCTGATAGGTCAGGCTCTTCTGGTAAGGCTTCTTTTTTGTTGCTATTGACCTGAGCAACCTCTGATAGAATTGACAATATCTGGAAAGCCTCGATGAATGTCAAAGCGATGGCGAATCGCACAATAAGCCATCCGTCGTAGATGCTCTCTTCTGAGTCCAGCTCCTGTCCATCTTCACCATTATCGTTCCCGTCTCTGGGAAGAGGGTAGCGGACCGTCCAGCGGTGCAGCTTTCTCCGCGTTTGGATATACTTGGCGAGTATAACTACGACAAGAACACTCCCCAGAGACAAGCTAGCAGCCACTTTGTCAAATTAGAGCAATGATTGTGAGGAAACGAGATGTTTAGGATACTCACAGCCAAAGTCCGCGAGCGTTATGAAGGCTGGGGTCGAGCTCCTTACGGCTGGGAGCTGCAAAAAACTTATGAGCACAGCAGGCAGAAGAAAAGCAACCACTTTCGATAAGATGCCGCGTCTTCGCCTGATACGCTGATGTTGGTTTGATTCCGATGGTTTGAAAATGTAGAAGGCGAGAGAAATCGCCCTATTTATTCTCTTAGTCTAATAACTCGCATCAAGCGCTAGCCTTTAACATACCAGAAGAGCGTTAAAAGACCTTCCACATTATAACAATAGTACTCTGTTGAAATGGTCATCAGGTAGTCGTTCCATTCGTGCTTCCTTTGCTATAAGGACGAGGCCACGTACGAATATAGAAGAGCACAAGGTCAAGTCCATAGGACGGCCCTGCGATGGCAAGTTCGGGGCTTCCTAAATGGTCGTGTACATAGTGGAACTGCGCCGTCTTGACTTCGTTCCATAAGATAATTGTATGCAATTGTTGCGCAATGCTGCCAGCAGTACTGACAAGAGTGGCATAGGAGAACAGAGCGACGTCTTCATGATCATTGTTAGCATGTAAGTTAACTAACACTGTCAGCAGGAGGTCTTACAACTATCTCTTTCGCGATGTTTGCAGACTAGAAATATCATCAGACAGCTGCATATGAGGCAGAGAAAGGAGTAGATCTGGACTCCAACAGCAGCTGCCAATGCATCAACCGGCAGTTGAGCCACCATAACGAGTGGGAAAGAGAAGCTGACGGCATGGGGCAAAGTTATCGAATTAGGTTGTCGATCTAGGCCGACATATCAAGAAAAACAAGACTTGTCCTAGCCGTAGGACTTTATTCTAAGAGGATGGGGTAAGGTCGTGAATAAAAACATCTAGATCTACGGGGATTAAACTCCTATATGCTTTCACATTACTACCTTGAGCGGCTGCACGATGCAGCTCAGATCTTCCTTGCAGATCCCGTGGGGGTTCAGATTGTTGCCGCATCGGGTGTGTTAAGTTATGGCTGGGTACTAACAACCCACTCCGCGCTCAGCCACTATCTGATACGCCAGAGTTTCTGATTCGGCGAGGAAGATAATGAGAGTGTTGAGAGCTGGCTATAATCGTCCTGGTCAATTTTGCTATAGGCCGTCTAAAAGGGGATATAAAGGCCGGGCCTCCCCCAGATAAAAACTTGTACACGAGTACTACTGGACAGAGGACGTAACGACACTGGAAGCCGACATCCTTGAACTCCGCGTTGAAGGTCGCCGATCGACCAAGAATTCAACCTCGTGCCTATAGGATATGTTGACTGAATATCACAGCTTATTCAATATGCTTACTACACTCCAGAGGCCAAGATGGATTATCAAACTGGCTGCGTGGCTCAATTGAATGGAGGATCTAGAGGCAGCCCATGCAACAACACCCTCCTACTTGGCAAATAATCGATGATGACTTTCCTTCGGCTTCTTGTCTGAGACAGGTATCGGGAACAAGTTATTCTTGGGATGCCATATGAAACATTGGAGTAGCTATGGTGACCAATTTGGTAATCAGCGTACTGGTAGGAATGGCGAGCAGTTCGACGAGATGGCGTTACACCTATCCGAAAAACTCCAAGATCTGGTCCAATACCATAGTTTCAATATCACCAGCTCTTGGCGTGATAGGGAATTTGTCACTCCACACATGTGTGCCAAGCTCTCGTTATCAGTTCATAGCTAAGCGAGGTCTGAGTATTCTGCACTTCGCGGCCAAGACGATCCGACCAACACCTTCCTACTATAGCCAATTCCCTACTGTGATAAACCGCAAACGTTAATGATTCCGAATGGCGTATAAATATACGTTGTGATGCGATGCCGTTGGCAATGGGTATCACGGCCGCTGCCGGTACCTATGTTTTGCAGGGGTCATGAAGACGGCCGACCCCTTAATATCAGATTTAAGATACTACGGTATACTCAATAACCCAGACAAACTGGCCCAGTCTAACCCAGTGTAGGTGAATAGCCGTCTTAAATTCTATGCTATACATCTCAATTTCTGACTAATGATCTAACAATACAATCCACGTGTACTCGAGATAGGTTTCAATGTCTTGCGTGCAAGATATTGAATAGAGGCCACAAGTGAAGTTGTCGCCACTCAACTTGATTCGTCACCTACGTCGGTAGCCAGCCGGACAACGTCCGCCCACTCTTTGGGCCTCATCCTACCTCCTTCGACCGAAGCATTCAGATAGCCGTCGGCTTCCGCCGCCCAAGCGAGAAGCTGTTCCTCTGCTCCCCACTCGCCCATGGCCACTATAGTTCGCTGGAGTTAGTAATTACTCATTTGGGAGAATTAGGCACGGGTTTGGGGAGTTCTGCATGCTCGCGAGACACGTGCAATGCCCTGACAGGAGATTTTTGCCCCCGCAAGCGGCCAATGCAGGAAGAAAATGACTCCAGGGGTAGCTTACTAAGGCCAATAGGCAGTTTGCCCTCTCCTTGCTCCGGTTCGGCGTAACCTACCGGTGCACTCACGGCAGGACAACCGGTAGAGTTGGCTAGCCAAATATACGTCATCATGCGGATTGTTAGATTGCCATCGTTGAATCCGTAGGCCTCATCTCCGGGGCTAATCTTCCACCCGGCCTCGGGTGTCGTCGGCGTGACAATGAGCAGACCGGGATATTTCTTGAAGAGGAAGGCGAGGTGTTCCATCAGTAGCGCCCTCATTTGTGAATATTTGATCATGTCGGCAGCTGTCGTGCAATCACCCACCGACAAAAGTAGTCGATTGCAGTGGTTGATTATAGAAAATGATCGCTCCCTAAGACGTGATCTGATGTGATCTAGAGCCTCACTGAGAGCCCAGGCACTGTGCGCCAATTGGCCCTCATGGAGGTATGGAATATGGATATCAACTACATCATAATCAAGCTTCTGGGCGAAGTAAGCGATGGCCTGCTTCGTGCTCTCACGAACCACAGGCGACGCTTGATCAATCCATTCCTGGCATATACCCAGTGTTTTCTTCGCCGTAGGAGACGGCGGAATAGACGGCGCAAAGGAATTCTGAATAGCATCGTCAGGATTCGGAGCGGTCATCGACCTGTATGCTATCGTAAGGTCGGCAGCGGTAGCGGCGAGGGGGCCAATAACACAGATGGAAGACTTCATCGCATGGACGCGGTGCAGAGTAGGTTTCAATCCGTATACGCCACAGAAGCTAGATGGGATCCTAATGCTTCCGCCGGCGTCTGTGCCGATAGCAATGGGTATCAAGCCAGCGGATAGGGCGGATCCCGCGCCCGAGGAAGAGCCTCCCGTGTAATACGAAGTATTGTTCCAATTTTTCGGCGTTCCACGGCGCGGGTTGCAACCAGTCACATCGCTACCTAGTTCATGCATTGCAAGCGTGCCCACGACGATGGCGCCGGCAGCCTCCATCTGGGCTACAGGCCAGAGCGATTTCGTTGCGGGCACGAAGGCGGGATCCGAGGGTTCGGGCCGCTGTCCGTAATAGCAGGTATAGCCCTCGACATCTGTATCCTCCTTCACACCGATGGGCACGCCATCGAGGAGCCCAAGGGGCTTCCCTTGATGATACCGGTCCGTAGACGCTTTCGCTGCCGCCAGTACGGATTCCACCCGGGTCTCTGACCATGCTGACGCATACTTCCCATCCTGCTCGCGAGTAATTAAAGGTATCAAAGCCTTGACCACTTGTAGAGGCGTCAGTTTCCCAGATCTGTAAAGCTCATGGTAATCGGTGGCGGAGTAGAAGCGACCGGCAAGATCTGCTGGCTGTCGTGGGAAGAGCTCCGGTGTGACCCCTAGCCTAGATACTTGACTACTGTCTCCTGCCAACGGAATCACAACAGGCTGGACATTTTCTTAACTGCTGAGATCAAAGTTGGTAGTTTTGGCGTCTTACATGCAGGCAATAATCATACTGCTCCAGGCCAGGAATATCTTTGATACCGCCGAACTTGGCATTGGTCCATGCCGCCTTGGCCAGGAATGGCAGCCGAGTAGCACTAGAGCCAAGAGTGAGCATCGGCCTCTGGACATGGCTTTCGGTTACAACGCGACTTACGCGTTCGCCGCAAGCACCAATGGCCATCCCTTTAACACTGGATTTGATTCATTGGCGTGGGATGAGTTTGTCCGTGGACCTTCACGTGCCCGAGGATAGCCCAGGAAACGCTGCTGGGAATATGACATTGCTTGATTGAATCTGCCAAGTGAGACCCTATAATCAGCTTTCCTGCATTAATATGCTCTCTTCGAGCTGGACGGACAAAATCAGAGGCGACGAGGTCCCGTGACTGTTCGTTGATACAGTAAGATGGTGTACCGGTGTACGCAGGATGGCACTTCTGCCGAGAGAAACTCGGAGATACTTCACCGAGGGGCCAGGACAGTTGACCGCTCCCTAGCCACTTGCCCTAAAGTACGCCATATGTAGCTGTACCGTACAACGTAGGACCAATGAAAGCTTCACAGCTACAGTACAACTGCAAATTCGACGATAAATAATAATAACAATAAGCAGTAAATGAAATGATGGGCACTTTACAGTATATACAATACAGTATGCCTGGGACTGTTGATTGATGTTGAAGAAGCGATAGAGTAGACTGGCATGTGGCGATGAACCCCTGTATCTACTCGGACGACGCGCTGCACAGTGAGCTGTGGCGCCGCCTTATCTGCTAATAATTTAACAGTATTAACGACGAAAACTTGTATCTAGACGCCTACCTACTACTTACTTAAAACAGAAGTCCAAAAGTTGTGCACAGTGAAATAAGACGCGGCAATGTTTTGATTGTTCCGATGAGACATCTACACCAATGGCTTATAGGATAAGTCTAGATACAGTGTGTCTGTAACTCTAAGGTGAAGCAGCCAACCTTCAAAGTACTGTAAAGCTGCTCCAAGTCTATGCTGCTTATTAGCCGATTCGCCAGTTCGGCCCCCAAAACCACGCTGATATAGACCACCATGCATTAAATAGTTCTTTAAAGTTATCCCCTTAGTAGCAACTGTTGGAGTAGGTAAAGGGGGTGCTGCGTATGTGCTGCGTATGTACTGCGTATATGCCTAATTCCCAGTATCGTTGTATCTTCTTTTAGTCATGTCCACCCTAACACGAGAAGCGCAGGGCGAAAATCCGGTAGGCGCTTCCACTGCTGCTGCACCCAAGGATCATCGCGATTGAGAACATGGCGTGATAGAGACGTGCCCTGAACGGACGGATGCATTATTCCCGTGTCCCAATGTTCTGACGGCGTGGAATGTCGATATGCACGAAGTTCTCCCATGATAATTTCATCGAGGGCTGCACGTAGGTGCATCTCAACCTCTTCCCGTCTCGGGAATACTGGAGACATTTCTTGGGTTCGCGCCCAGGCTTTATACTCCTCGATGCTCTTCAGATCGCCGCTGTCACACAAATCGAGAATGGTACCCTTCCCCTTGTCCTGCTCCGTCAGGTGCGGCCGAAAACGTGGCCAGTAAGCGGTGCTGATTTGTTCGGCTATAAGATAGACAACCTTGACCGAATGAAACCGTGTACCCCCAATCAGATCCCCGACGACGGACCTGATGTCACCACCGAAGTCGCCGGCGTTGATGGCGAGAGCTTCAGCTGCAGCGAAGAAAGGCTCCGGGTTCGACAACGGATACGGGTAGCCGCTGGCTAGCTCCAGAACGTCTCTGCGCCCGATGAACCATGTCTCATTGTGCTTATCGTCGGCAGTGGGAAAGCCACGGACAACTGCGAGGTCTTGAGCGACCTCCCGAGACTCACGGCACACGTGGGCGATCAATGGTGGGCCTAAACGCCAGTCCTCCCACGGCACGCCCTTTGCAAATAGCTGGATCCGGCCTCTCGGTAAGGCCTGTGCCCAAATCAAGCGTCTGATCTCGATCGGGAGACGCGGGAATGGCGAGAACGTGGATAGGTCGGACATGGTCCGAGGCGTGTGCATTACAATGTAGTCCAATGGAAGCTAAAACTTCTCTTTCTGTACACCTATGGTGATGTGTGATCACTGGACTGTCTTCCCCGGGATAATCCAAACCGTATGCTGTGAGACAACAAAAAACTACACTCATGACGCTCGCCGCCGCCTATATCAACCATTTGCTTTTGCTCATCGTCCTGCGCGGCGCCTTCGTCGACAAACCCAACCAACAGAATCGCAGCAGGCCACACTCCGATTGGGTACCTACATGATGCATGTTCACGAGGGCGAATCCGCAGGGGCTCGTAGATTATATACCTTGTCTGAGGTCGACCGGTCTGGCATGTTCTCAGGGTTTCCCACATAGTGTGTAGCTAAGTGCTTGGATATAACGCTTGTTTTCGGTCGTTATAGGGGAGTCGAGTTGATGTGAAGGCCTGTGGAGCCAGTCATGTTTGTTGGGGTTGACGTGATCGATAGGGCTGATCGCACCATAACCACGTTCCATACATTCTGCAGCAGTTCCGGCGATAACACGCGTGGTGCGTCCGCGCTAATGTCACGAGATTTTCATGTCTGCAAGGAAACTTCGTCGCAACCTGCATGAACGTGTGGACAGGTTCTTAAATCGTCAAATCGCACTTCAGACGGACGCGATCGCCATATAAGCGGCTCCAACCGCCGGCCGCCCTGCATGCTTGCGTGGCATGTCGGTGCCCAAACCGCAGAGGAATTACGTCTATGTTTGCCTTCTTAAAACCCCCACCATATGTAGGGCATGGGCCTAATAGTCTCGGTTCTCTTTCTCGGCTCTCTCAGCTTGGTTGACTCTCCACGCCGCCCAAGCAATGCTTGCCGTAGTCGCGGCGTAAACGAGAGGCCATGTTGCGGCTGCACGAAACATGGCTTTTTTAACAGCCGGGGTCGGGGTCTTCAAGATCCTTCGCTCTATAATTACGTGCCAGAAGGATTCCAAGAGAAAGCCGCCGGTACATATGCGTGTGAGATGCTCCTTGCCTGTCGTATAGTGGATGCGTTCAGCGAGTTGCAGGGAGTACGGCTTGGGTGCCGGTGGGAGTGAAGACATCTTCAAGGCCTGCTAGCACTTGGCGATTTAAACCAGCAATATTCGTTTGATTCCTTTCTGCGACGAACGTGGAAGAGTTAACGGAAACGAGGAAAAAATCGGCGGTATTAAAACGTGCAGCTGTACAGCATGCTGGTATCTAATGTTCTAGACTTAATTCCAAATTGGCCAAAGTTGATTGGCGGTAAAGAGAGCGTAAAGAGCCAACTTAGGTGTTATCCTTTTGAATGCCCCTCCGGCGTCAACATCTTTGAATACACCGATGACCAGGATCTGGGCCAATAACATCGTCTAATTTATAGATACCTCGATTTACACCTACTTTTGCACGTGCCTGATGTTACTGCAATAACCATTATTACAAAGTGCTACCTGGTAGTAGATACACTTACATTTGGGTCTATTGAACCTAGAATTATACGCTTTTGTGAATGGAGTATGAAGCCTTTGCAAGCCTTGCAATCGCTAATTTTGCGTCTTTTGACTACCTAGTCGGTGGGCAGAAGGCTCCTTCTTGAAGCTATTCACACCTTGAATTGCCCTGTTACTCCTCTTAGTAGGGGTAGTGTGTGAGACCCATCGGGTCTTGCAAGGGGTGACTCCGAAGGGGCATTCAAAAGGATAGCCTGGCCAACCTATGTACCACATGTAAGCCGTACGTACCAACCTTAGTTATCTGTCTACATATACGTACCTACTTATCTATGGGCACATGAGGACAAGTGATGAGCTTGGCAACAAGCAATACTAAACACAAACGGCAATTCATGAATCATGACCTAACATGACGAAAATATTGGGAATCTTCAATGGCGTACCGCTCTATTTATCCTAGATATCATAGGGCGAAATCTAAGTCTAAGTTCATAGTCAAGTTAATAAACACCGAGTCCAGCAGATCATACATCCTATGTATAAAGTCCTGCAAATGATGGCCAGCGAAAGATGCAAGAGTCTGCCAAGATGCTGATCCTAGCCCCATTGCCATACCTAGACACCCAGAGCCAACAAGGTAGCTCCAGACATACAGTTTTTTCATTCTTTTCATTTATTTCCCGAGCTCGCTTTTAAATCAAGAGTCAAATATCGCACCATAGGCAGGAATTCCACGCGACTGCATACCAAAAACGACCTTCTCGGTGACTTTCGGATTGGAAATGATAAACACTGCTTCGGCGTCCAACTCGTGGACGAGCTGGTACGTCTCGCCAACGATGTCGGGATATCCCTTCTCGATGGTATTCCATATGACCGCCTTGGGATCAGCGCGAAGCACCTCCCCGACAACCCTCGGCCCGTAGGTCTTCTCAGGGTCCCGAGCGCTCCAGAGGACGCGACGCGGGGTGGCATCCGCGAATAAGAGCGAGAGGCACGGGCCGATCCCCGAGCCCGTGGCCACGACCACTATCCGCTTGAAGAGCTTGGAAGTGTAGAGCAGCCCGTGCAAGGGGGCGCCGCGGATCCACAGCTTGCGCTCGTTGGGCTTCATGATCTGCTTTTTGGTCCAGTCCCCGGCATTGCTGACCACGACGCTGAAGCCGGTGATCTTGCCCGACTCGGGGTCTACGTCGGGGATGGTGGCGAAGGCGTGCCACTCCGTCAGAGGCTTGTCGCTTATCTTGACTCCGTAAAAGGGCTTCATGGCCCTGTACTTGAAGTGAAGACGGGTGGCGTGGTCGCTCATTTTCTCGGGGTATATGGCTTTGTGGCGGAGGCGGGACCACGACGCAATTGTGCACGATGTCGTGAGGATGATGAACCAGAAGTTGGGAGAGTGGATGAGAACGTAGCCGATGCTCGCGTTCCATTGTCTGGCTGTAACGTTGGCGGAAGCGATGTTGTGTGTCCAGAAGGCGAGCAACGCAGTCCACCCCGCGAACCTGTGGAAAGCCTCGAAGTGATCATGGTATTTCCTCCTCAAGGCGGGATGGGCAGACGTCAAGATGACGATGAACATGACAATGACGACATAGCTTGTGATAATGTTGATCAAGGTGTCGGTTTGTTTATCCTCGATGTATTCCTTGGTCGCAAGGATGGTATACAGCACATACCAGACAACGGCAGCTGTTCCAGCGCCGCTATGACAACCTCCATAATGGAAAACTTTTGCCAGGCGTTTGCGGATGGAGAGCGGCCACGAGTGCGGCGCGAGCACGAAGATCTCGTATACCAAGTTCACGAACTCCTCTTGCCGGAATAAGATGCACACCAGAAGGTTGGCAGAGGCAGCACTCCCCACCTCTCTCGAATTAGGATTACCCCGGTCTTTGATGAGAAAGGCGAGGAAGACTGCAAGGTTGATGGTGAATATTACTCCAAATATTTTCCGGTACGATGAGGCGTATTTGTCTAATGCCAGTTAGTTCCTTTCGTCCTAAGTTTGAAGTTGATGCTTAGGAAACATACGACGAATCTTCCGCGACAAATCAGACCCTAGCTGATTTGGAAGGATGGCACGATCTGGGACGACTTCAACCACAGCACTCTCTTTCTCGTTTGAAAATGAGCTCTTGGTAGAACCGGCCCGTGTCGTGGGAGTTGCCGTTCCGGTAGAGGTCCCTTGAAGAGTTGAAGGGGCGGGCACCGGCGTTATGGTGCCCTGTTCAGAGTCTGAATTGTAGGGCATTGTTGAATCAGGGCTTTATATATTTTCGAAATTGATATAAGGTTAAACGTCAAGTGCCTGAAACAAGCAGGATATGCTTTACTCGAGCTCGGATTGTCGAGTCAGGGGACGAGACTCGAAGTGCGGCTCAGGCTCGATAGTCATGCGGGTAGTATAAGTGTCAACCAAGCCGCAAGAATACTGATCATGTGTGATGAGTGGTTTCATCTGGGAAATATGCCGGGGCGATGACGGTCAATATATATCCTCATCTGAGTGATTATTTCGAGGGCAGCCATCACTCAGCCTCTGATATCGGTATGTGCTGCTTATCCCACGCTTATTGAATGCAGACCCAGCTGGTACCCTGTGGCAATAAGATACATATCTCGCAGATGAAGTTCTAGACCCCATCCACACTTGTCAGAATGTGGGAATCCTAATCTCCATCGTGGAATGTCGGTAGACCGGCCTGCTGAGAGCGTATTACTCTTGAAATCCGTTCGACTAGCAACTCTGGTCTGCGTGATATATGGGCCCTATCGAGGTTTCTCTGATATACTAGTTACTTATTTGGAAATTCTAAACGATCTCCTCACAATTTCCGATACAACACTACGAGAATCCTAACAAAGCAGATTTACTTATTCGTCTGCATAGTGAGGTACTTGCTGCTGATCTCGGGGTGCCCCTATACCTATCGTAAGGGCGATGTCATACTTGCTATGTCCCTATGCTACTACTGGTGGGTAATCCCTAGAGCCCGGGATGTACGAAACATAGATTTCAATTCGGAAATAGATTTCTTCTTCATGCCCAACGAAGTGTACGATCTACTATACCACGGTCCACTATACTATGTTCTCGAAGGATTCGGCGAGCGAAAATAGAGCTATAGATGTGGCTCTATGATAAGCCGCGAGTATAGTGGCTTGCCAGTGATAAGCCTACGCCTCCACGCCACATCGACTAATAATGGCACAGAAGAAAATTATAGTACAATCGAGAGCAAAACCATTGGCTTCCATCACAAACGGTATTTAATTTGCCCCGGCAAATGTATCAGCAACTGATTTCTCTACGTAGGTAATTATCCAAGTTGGGTTGTGAGAAACTACTTGAAGAATAGCGATGTGGCTAGCCGGGGGAGCCGACATGGTGAACTTGATGTAACGGCACTCAGAGAACCTTACTATCATCAAGAAGCCTAGGATTTCTTCTAAGTCTGACTACGCCCGGTACCTTGGCATCCTGAATTGCATCTATTGGGACGTTGGGCGTCTATTTACCGGTACTGCGTGGCTAGCGCGTGGTGGCATGCAGACGATGACAACCATCAGTGCCGAGACCCCAGCCTCATCCTCGGACGTAAGCAAGGTGAGACTGAGGCTAATTTTTGCCATCTGCAGATACATGGCGTGTGTATATGCATACGTACGTCAGCGCTCTCGCCGAGGAGACTAACTCGGGCGAGTGGATGAAAATCCGCTCTCGCTCAGCGACGCTTGCTCCGCTGAGAGAGCTAAACCGGCTGCAGGAACGGATGGATACTTATTTATCTCCGGCAGTACGGCACTCACTAGACGAAAAACAGCCACGCCGGCAAGTTCCTTCTACGGAGCCTCATTAAGGGCCGATATGCTCGGTGCTAAAAATCACGGGATCGTCAGGAACATGGTAACCGATACCCCCACCAACCAGCGTAGCACCCCGACGAACACCCGTTCGTTCAAGACGGACCCGGGACGAAACCGCCGATCTCTGTATACTACTATGTATTTGTAAAAGTACGGAGCCCGACGCCGCGTTCTTGTTGGCTGCTAGATAGTAGATCTAGTAGATCTAGTAGATCACTTTGTGTCTAGAGTAATATTCTAAAAGCTTGCGTGGATCTTGTGGTCTGATTTTTACGCTTATCTGGACCTCTTGGCCATGTCCTTGGTAAAATTTGAGGTGCACGTCCGAGACAGTAATCCATACTCAGCTCGGTTGATAGTGGCCTGGGCAGAAACAGCGCAGAGGGTAGCTCATTCGGCCGTATTTTCGATAAATAAGGTAAGAGCTAGAATATTACCGGATAATACGATGCTATGTCTGTCCAAGCCATGATGCCATGTTGTAATATCTCACGTTAAGGCATCCTAGGTGTCCCTGGGCGAGAGGCATCGAAGCTTGGCTTCCATGCGAATACAACATTCAAACCAATCGGCTGCGCTTGCCGACAATGCATGAGCGCTAGTACTACCGATATCAAGAGTTATGACGCGAGAAGATACGGTCTCCGTATTCCAACACTCGAAAGGCATGCGCACTACTACTTAATCTACGTCTCTATATGTGCAAATCTCTCCGAGGAGGTTTCAAAGAACTTGACGTACGGCGACAGCAATTGTACGTATAACTTCCACTCGGCGAGGGCAATTCTAATTGGATAATACGCAAGATCCACGATTCGGAATTTGGACTTACCGATGGTATACAAGTAGGCATCTGATTGCCAGCATGCCAAGGGCACCAGTGCTTCAAGAAACTGACATTAGCAATTGCTAAAAACTAACAGGTCAACAGTAACCGTGGTTCTAGTCCACGGGCTCTAAGAAAGGAGGAACATGTCTCATTACATCTCTTAGAATAATAGGTGAGTATGTATCGATTGAGCAACCTTCCCTAATAATTGGGGACATGTATACAATGCAGCATGCGCCCGTTAATTATACAATATATACAAGCGAAAATCCTCTTTCTGTCCAATTGGTCCTTTAATCGTTCTACCCCGGACAAACCCAACACGCAGGAAGACCACCAACAAACGCCGGATAACATCTCCAACTCCCCAAAATATGAACCCCCTCATATAAGTCCCGATAATAGGGTATAAAGCTGACTCTATGTACGGCCAGTGGTATTTTCGTCTCATCAAAGCCGTGGGTTTTTTTTTTGAAACCGTCGTGCCTTGTGCATCATCTTTTCTCAGAACGATCCCTGCATAACCGTCGGCCATAGTAGCACCGGTACATGTACGTAGGTAGGTAGACAACCATTCGTTCATCGTTCAAGTCGTTCGTAGTGGCTGACACCACTTCCCTTCTATATCCTTGACATGGCCATTGGTACATGCAAAACCAGATGGGTTCGTTTCTTTAATCGATCTTCCTTTTACTCGTCACCCATCACTACGAGAGCCAAAATCAGTGTCCGTATTCTATAGTATGGCCTCTTGCGATTGCGAGGGCAACGGGTGCCAGGACAGCTACCAACCCTTATGCAATACCCAGGTTGGCCAGCTGCTTCGAGGGAATCTTACTCCAGTCCTTGCCCCAGTTGCCGCCCTCACTACCAGGGGATTTGGTGATGTCCCAGTCACGTTCTAGCCTCCACGCGTCCGTTCCTTGGACACCAAGCTCCAGCAGGTCACAGCCGCGGTGTCCCCATTTGTCGGCAAAGACCCGTCGGCCAGCATCTGTCATGGCCTCAAGCCCGGAGCTGAATCCACTTGCATCCCGATAGTAAGGTTCGCCCAATCCGCCCGACTGGCGGCCTTGCCAGGTGTTGCGCTTCATGCCCTCACCCGCCCATTTGACATTCTGCATGCGTTCAGCAACCTCGACCAGATGCTGAAATGCTTCGCCCTCTTTCTCAACCCAGCTATACATGTCCTGCTCACGTTTGAGCTCGGCCTCGCGGTGGGGTCGGTTTTTATCCGATGGCCCGAACACAGGGTCACCAGCGAACGCGGCGTGCGACCCCGGGAGTCGGAATAATGCACCGATGTCTTTGAGTGGGACGTTGACATCAAACACTAGGCCAGCTTCACTCTGCGGCTGCCAATACCCGGCCCAGTGAAGCCGTAAGTACATGTCGCAATCAGTTGCATAGAAAGGTATATGTGTGTCCCAGGCGCCCACGTCAAGATATGAATCACGATTGACTAGCGTGAAGAGGTCGTAGGCGAAGAAGTGTGTGGCCCACGGTGGCATTTCAGGTCCATTCAGGTAGCGCATTAAGCCGATGGAGCGCTCATAGAGCGTAGCAAAGGGATCGTGGTCCCAATCGTGATCACGGTCCTTCTTCTTGACGTCTTGGTCGCTAAAGACTATGGTGTCTTGGTGTGCCCAGAAAAAGTAGCGCCATTGTCGCATGAGGGCCATGTGCAGGTAGTAGTTCTGTAGCTGCGCAAAGCTTAGTAACGTCGGCGTGATGATGACGTTGACACCCAGTTGGTGGAGGGCGGTATGATTGAGAAAGAAAGGATTTTGTAGTGAAAGCTCGTGGCGCTGGTTCGCGCCAAAGGTACCCGTGTTCTCTACCACATATATATCGGAGGGCGGCCAGCCCGCAGCGATGTAACTGCTCACGCATTGGAGCAGCAGTGGCCAGTTACTAGTGAAGCCCACCAGAAGTGGCGTCGCCTCGTCGACGTGCGGGCTCGGTGGCAGGTGGTGTTCAGGGACCGGCGGCGCCTTGCCCGACTTCGTCAGCCAGGGGAAGTGGTCTTCGAGGGGAGGATATCGCTCGGCCGCGGGCTTGTAATGTTTCACGTATCGCACGGCGTCCCCCAAGGGCGCCTGGGGATTCTGGTTGCGGGCATCTTGTGCCGCGGGGCCAACAGACGCGTCTTGGGCATCCTGTCGGCTGTCTGTGGCTGCATTGTTGGACCGTGAGGAGGACACTGCCAGGGAAATGGGGGCTCGGATAAGATAATAGACCACGAGGGCCGCGAAGAGCAACGAGCCCCAGCGGCCGAAGACGGGCAACAACCGCTTCGGAATTGCTCGCATGATAACACAGCTTGGCCGTTACTACCTCACAGTCGACGGGACTCTGCTAAGCATATTGGTCGGGTTGCAATGGGATGAGTGTCCCTGTAGGCGCGCCGGAGCGAGCAGCCACCGTGTTGGCCCGCGCGATACGATCGAGTCGACGATGTCTGGAGGCTGGAGAAAAGCAGACCCCTAAGCTATGGGGCCGGGATGGATGAAGTAATAAGGGGCTAATATCCAAAGTTATGCGCCGCTATAGTCCAATTATACGTGAAACAAAGAAAAGGGCCGGCGGACAAGCCGCAAGAGAAGAAAAGAGGCGATAATGTTGATGGCACGGATGATATCTACAATGCCATGCTGCGAGTCCGAGAGTACAAGGAGTACAGGTCAGATCAGGTCAGGTCAGGTCGCGGGTAGGGGGATAGAAAGACCAGATAGTTAGAAGAATGAATTCAATTTCGACAGGGCAAAAAGATTTCAATTGGACCCCCGTAGCACCCCCGTAGCACCCCCGTAGCACCCCCGTAGCCCGGCGCAGTGCAGCAGCAGCAGCAGCAACAAGCCCACTCACAGGCATTGCTGGCCCCATTTCAGCGCCCCATGTCCTGCCCTGTCCTGCCTCTGTCCTGCCCATGCTGGGCTTAGTGTCCACGTACTAAGACTGTACTAAGAAGTCCCCTGGTGGGCCCGTCGATGATGAGTTTGTTGGTGACCGCGACGATCCTCCTCGGACCTCATTATCTGAACCCTCCAAACCTGCCAAGCCGGTAGATCAGCTATCCAGGAGCACCCATTCGCTGCCCTCTGGCCAATGGCGTCGTACCTCCCAACCGCAGCGAATGAATAATTACTGAGTTGAGCAACCGCGCTATCTCCGTGCAGTAGTAGTACAAAACTCGTCTACTACCTATGCCACGATAGGGACACGTTGAGGCTATCTAGTAGTGCGATGCGAGACGACGGATAAGAGGATTCGGCAACGGGACGAACATGTGAGTGAGACTGACTAGTGTGCTACATGGAAAATACGCCTATCGAAATAATGAGCTCAGCTCATTCCACCATCCAGGTAAGCGGCGTGACAAAGCGCTATGATGAGCCCTAGCTCGGGCTGGGTTGAATTTCCTACTCATGATATACGAGGTGCCTATCCGTTATGCGATTGGTTGAAAAGGGAGTTAGTTCGTGTCTTGTCTCGGCCGGGACACGGATAACTGCTAACACGGCTGACTCGATGCCAAAGTGTTGTCTAGGACTTTTCGTCAAGGGTAGCGAGCTGAAAAATCTTGAGGCATCAACAGCAACAGAATCAGCATCCTCCTTAAGCCTCCCCTATTTCCCATCAGTATCCAATTTATGCGCCGCTTGGACAAGCCGCAGATCGACAACGGAACTAGTTGCACCCTAGCCTACCTAAGTACCTAGCTTATCAGTTTATCATGACTTAGTCAATTGCAGGTAGTGTGCACTAGATAGGTTAGCTATGGAACCCGCCCGCCTATCCGAGTTCATTGAAATAGGAGGGCCGAGATTATTGTTTCGGTTCAGTTCTCTGCTCCGGATCAAAAGATGACCAGAGTATAAAGTATTCTCGTCGATTCTCGTCCTCCACATCGATGCGCGGAGTCAAGCCAGTCGCAAACCTCCAACACTTCATGCACTACTAACCTATGTAGGTAGTTCCATGCTTGCTTGCTTGCTTGCTTGCTTGCTTCCGATAGATAAAGGCCAAAGCCGATCCCAACCAGTGTAGGGAACGTGTACGTGCCTCTCATGCAAGCAGCACACTTAGTGTATTAAAAGCCCGGAGGGGCATGCCCATTTCAGACCCATTTGATTTCACTAGCAACGCACTAAATCACACCATCTTCAGATCTATTGCCGTAAAGTAAACTCAACCTCTTTTGAGCTTTCGCGTGAGAGGATCGGACGGAATAGCGGAATACGGAGCTAGGCCTTGCGCGTTATGTCAGATCTACCCCAGGTAGTAGAGGACACTGTAAATTTGAGCAAGCTTCGACATTCAGTTGTCCCCGCTCTGTTAATAAGTGATTTGTAGTCTTCTTCCATGTCTAGGCACAGGCAACGGGAATACCGAAGAATACAGGAGGACGCAAGCTGGAGGCAACGTGGTTGTTATACCTACATGCATCAACGTACCTCCTAGGTCTACTGGCCAATCAATTTACGGTGCGCCGGCTGGTTCGTCAGCACACCCCTGTTAATACAAATAGATAGGTAACCACGGCATCGTCGCACACGATACAATTTCATGCCGCAATTCATTTACCTGATTTTGCTTTTGACACTAACCTTCTTGTTTCCACGATCACGTCGGATGAGTGTTCTTACTCGAAGATTTATACATTATGTAGACATATGTACGATATGTGCCTCGAACAATCCATCGACGTGCAGATCGACACATAACAATTGCACAATAACGCCGTGGCTGAACCACTTGGGTATGCCCTGATGTAAATTCAGACAAAAGCATGGCCCCGCCGGCAATGTTGCAGACTGGGCACTTTCCTCGAACCAAATCATCTTGAAAACAACAGCGTCCCGCTGCCGTCGCCGATGCCGTACAAACCGATGTAACTCCTTCGCTACTTTCCTCCCTGGGGAATTATCCAGGGCGCCGAACTGTAGGGGCTCAAGTCAAAATTTCTTGGTATCCTAGAGGCTTCAGGGTTTGATCAACCGGCCATGACATGTAACTGTCGAGGATCCATCGTAATTGAGTCCTTCACCTTGATACGATTATTGTTCTTCATGTACTCCTCCCACGATTCCGTTGGATCTGCTTGGCTTTTTCCCTAGCTTTAATACGCTTAAGCGCTTCCTGACAGATCCGATTCTCAAAACACCGCCCTCGATAGATCGACCGAAGTCTCCCTCGACGATATCGACTAACTCTCTGCTTTTGCGTGAACGGTCCTGGATGGACGCCGATCCCGTGACATCGACACTGCCATTCCTGGGATGGTGGTTCGAGCCTGAATTGGTAGTATCAATTGACTGCGAACGCAATAGTCGACTCAGGTTATCTCTGCTCTTGCTGTATTGACTGTTGGATTCACTACTCTCTCCAGTGATTTGGGTGAAACTTAACGTTTCCCCGTTTGACTGTCGGGGACCTTTTGTCTTGCCACCAAGGAAACTGAGTCGAGCGCCACGCTGCCGCAGGGCTATCGGCTGCACGGTTGACGCTTCTTCCACAATGGCAGTACCATTCGTCAGGGAGGTACGTATGTTTCCTCTCGTCTGTCCACTCCCTCTCGTCGGTGACGACCCAGAGTTAGTGTCCCTCCGTGACGCGGTTGGTGCAAAGACGGCGATTTCTGGTGCAAAAGTTGATAAGAAATCTGCGATACAAGTTAGAGAGGATGGTCCAAGCACGCTACTATCTCTACTTACGTGGATACAGATCCTGGTAACCTTTCGCCAGAATCTGATTCGAGCTCCCCGAAAAGCTGGTAAGGGAACGTTTGATCATGATTGCGTGGTCAACCAGTGCACTCTTGATAGCGTTCTCTTGCTTGCTCAGCTCGGGCTCCACTTCATCTAGATCTTCCAGGTTGACAACAGGCAATAACTTTCGGTAACACGCGACGCTAGTTTCCGAGTCGGGAAGAACCGAAATACTAATTGCGCCGATCATTAACTGTGCAAGATCGTTATTGCCTTCGTTATCTGCTAGTTGTCGTTCGACTGCTGTCATTTCTTGAGTTTTCCGCACAATTCGTTCTAATCCGGTCTCTTTAGCATTCAACTTGATGTGATCGGCTCTTATGATCTCGCTACGTCGCAAGATTAAGGGGAATGCCTCGCTGGTGGTGTACACAATTTTCTCTGCGTAATGTTCCATAACTGGGCCGCTTGTATTGCGTTTGGAGGATACCGAGAATTGCTGGGGGCTGCTCGAGAGCAAGAAGTCACGGACTGGGGGTGCAACACGAGCGCGCTGGAAGACCTGGTGTTGAAGATCGCGATGTGGAGAAACTGCTGAGACAATCAAATATTGTCCTTCAACCTCGTTATCCACGTCTCCATTGGTGAGAATCTGCGCAGCTTGGTATTGTTCCTGCATGCGATCTGTGAACGCAGTTGTCCGTTCCCCGTGCGACCCCTGGTACACATATGCCTTGTCCCGCAAGCCGACGGGGAAACCGAGACCTTTGAACACAACCTTGAAATACTTCGGTATAAGCTTGTCGCCCTTGGCTAGCGTTTCGTAGATAGTGGCAATGGCTCTCTCTGTTCTTGCCAACTTCGCGAAATCGAAGACGTTTACCTCATACTGTATACGAAGTTCACTATAGGCGGCGAGCGCACTGCTCCAAGCTTCACCATCCTCAAAGTGCTTGATCATGTCGAAGAAAATGCGCTCTTTCCGCTCAAAATGTGACTGCTCTGGGAAATTCGGCTCAGATAGCGCAGGCGTTATAGAAGTAGGATCCCAGTCATATAAGTCCGCATGAAGTCGTAGCGCCAAGCCAGCTTCCGTATGGTTCCCTATACCACGTTGCAACGTGGCAAGCTGATGAACATATCGAATAAATATATCTTCTTTATGCATGTCTCGGAGAAACCGCATTAATTCAAGACGGTTCGTTAGGTTAGAGGCTTCTCCGCTTACGTCCCCGCTGTGGACGGCTACCAACAAATCCAGGAAAACATCAAGGGTACCAATCAACTCTCTCAGCGCAGCATAGAGGGGATCGTCCTCGATATGAGACAGAGAGTCGAAACGCTCGAGAAGCTCGCGAATGAAGAGCTTTTGCATGATGCTCTCCGTCATCGCCTGGTCTTTGAAAAACAAATCCAAGCAATCGATCATCTCAGTTTGGATGACAGATAAGTCTTCACTCAGAGTCCATTCACTGACGATCATAGTCTGCAGGACCTCAACCGCAACTTTTCGAAGACCCCCATGGACGCTTAGACAAAGTTGAACAATCGGGCCCACGAGGGTCGGTACATATTGAACTTGGTAGCCGCCTATTTTTGAGAGTCCATAGCGCACCTGCTCGTCAGTACTCGTTTCCCAACCAACGGCTTCCCATGTTTGCTTGAGCAGTTCGGCGCCATCCTTACGTACATCGCCGGCGATCTTCCAGACAGCCCTTCGCTTCTGCTCTGGAAATGTCTCGAGTGCCAAACATCCACTTCCCACAAGCTTGAGTAAGGTCATGAAGAATAAACGCCAAAGTTCTGTGTCGAAGTCTTCAGCGTCATCGGGGTCGGGCAATGCTGAGTCCAAGAGGATGGTGGCAATATACTGCAGAGTCCTCATGGTAGATTTGTGATGATAGGTGTAGACACTGAGCCAATTTAAAGGGAAAGCTTCGCCCTGCAGAATGCTCAAGTGGACTTGAAGAGTGTTTTTCAGCACGGTTGTGATATCGTCCACTGACAGCTCGAGCTGCATCCCGTTAGGTGAGTTCGATGATGCAGACAACAAGGCAGAAAGTTCGATCAAGGACTCGTCGAAGTAAACTGGTTCGCCTGGTAGCGGTTTGCTAGGAAATGGATATGAGGTTGGGAACAGAAGTGAAAATCGGTCCTTTGGTTTCCGTTCCGTGGATTGAATGGCCAGGAATGAATCTACTATCTTCGGTATATAATCGGGTATCTCCGAGTTTAGATAGTAGATTTGACTGGCCAGTACTGAGCAGCACAGTCGGACTTGGTCTCTCCACTGCTCTGTGACCTCCTTAGTATGACCCCAATGAGGCGCGATCCATCTGACCGTGTTGGCACTGAGAGCTGATCGCTGCTCCGGCTGAGCGAATAGATCCAGCTTCGAGTAATTAATGATGAGGATGAGCTTATAAAGCACTAGTTTTCCTTTTACCAAGGCACATGAGTCCATAAAATCTATGGCAATGTGGAGGATTTCCTCAGTAGTCAGTAAGCCCGTGAGCTCAGGCAACCAGGTATGAAAATGCTGGACAGCTAGAGTCTGGCTGCCGACAAGCACGGGTGCAGTACTGCGCATCATTGAGTCTAGGGCCTTGAAAATGCTCTGAAGATGCCTCGTAAAGCTAGGAGTCGATCCAGTAATTCCAATCCCAGCCTCCTTAACCTTTTGCTGTCCTCGCGCATGGGTGATGAACTTGAGGATGTGTCGGACAACTTTCAAAGTCGCTCGAAGTTTCCGAGCTGTCTCAGGCTCAGTGGGCTTTGTAAGCAACCTTGTGAATGACCTAACCAGACATGGTGTCGCAAAGGGGTAGTTGAATCTACTTTCTGCGTACTGATCGACCAACGGGCTCACATTAAACCGCCGATCGTGAACTATGCCAAGTACTCTGACCAGCGCAGTGAAGACCAAATCTTCAAACTCGTCGTTTCCTTGGTGTTCAACTAGGATGCCAAAGAGAGAGTCGAGCACATCGCTCAAAAGCTTGACCACTTCGATTTCCGGCACGAACATGAGCTGACGCAACAGAGTAGAAACTTCGCTTTTCGGGCCGTCCCTCCATTTCAACAAACTGAGAACTGTGCGATCTTGCGAAAATCTTGTGCTGCAAAGATATGACTCAACACGGAGAACCGCAAGCGGCCCTGTCACTTCCGATGAGTCGATACGTGCACTCCAAGGAAGAGATAAATATCCTCCCTTGCCTGTAGAGTCCGGTCGCGCACTTTGTGTGTACTCGTCAATTCTGTACAGCAACAAGGAATGCAGGCCGTCACTCATAAATGCCTGGTGGTCCCAGAGAGGCAAATACGCCATGGCAAATGGAGTATTCGGTAGCTCTGATACTGTGAGCACGACATGAGACGTTGTAACATCAGGGGGGGAGAGAGAGAGTCGTAAAGTCTGGCTCCATCGTTCGCCGCGTTGAACAGCGAATGACGTCCAGGTTGTAAAGGGAAGCGAGTTGGAGGATGGAAATATACAGGACTCAATCCGATCCCCAGACTGTCGCCGTACATTTACTGAGACGACTAGATTGTTCCCGAGCATGTTGCTGGAGAGGGGGGTGGCACTCCCTCCATACCGTGATATAAGATTTTGCCGAGCCAAAAGAGCCTCGTTGATGGTGATGTAGATATCAGATCGCGGTTTTGTCGGCGCCCCGGAGAACCCCATTTTGCTGGTTTTGTTAATGGCAGATAGGAGTGTGGGAGTTGATCTGATAAGTACATCCGCGTCAGAATGGTTAAAAGGTTTCAAGTGAACCAGGAGCCTTTCCGCCCTTCTTGACTTCTCGTAGTGGCCAGACTCGCTGTCTAACATGTCACCGACTAGGTTATCCCAGCCTTTGGTTGTGTCAAGCATTTCAGAGCCTACTATTGGGCTCGGCGACCAGATTGTGATTACCTGTTCTGACTCTCCCCCCTCTTTCACCAAAGACTTAAGATTCAGCACGCCGACACCGACTAACCGACTGGCAGCAATCTGCATTTGCTGTGAGCCCTCCGCTGAGGCTCGTCCTGACGCAGAACCTGCAGTGCTAGGAGGGGCCGCACCGTCTCGTGTCGGAATATTTCCACCAGTGTGGACTCGGTCATCAGGGTGCTCGGATAGGGCATCGAGTTTTGTTCCTCCCCGAGAGAATGCTGACCTTGTTGATCCCCACATTAAACTTCTCCTAGAAGCCTTGGGGCCGGCGGAAGATGGCGGCTTATCCTTTGAGTATGAGGTATTCGACTGTCCGAAGGACCCAGACCTCGAGGAGGGTTTCCCTGCAGTAATCTGCTGCGGCGCGCGAATCTTGACGACAAGAAACAGTTCTGAATCCGCAGATGGCCCATCTCCAATATCAGCCGAAGTCAGGTCAATGAACAAAGTCCGCATTTGTGCTTCCTTAGCCATGTAGCCCATGATACCGCCAGGGGGCATCTCAACTGTATACGTCTCCGTGAGGGTGGTTAACGAGCCCCCGACAGATTTGGTAAGTAGGTACAGATCCAGGGTGGCAGGCTCATTCGAAGACCCGGCAAAGCTCTTAATGTCCACCATCAAATGGTGCAGAGAGGTAGACTCGACATGAGGAAGCGGTGGATCTTCGAGTAGACTCATAACAGATTGTAGTTTAGTAATATCTATAACCGAGTCCTTACCGACTAGGACCTTTCCGCGTTGGGCGGGATCTCGTACAATGACTTCTCCGCCGCATAATTTGTTTCCGCGCACTAAATCCCAGACGGTTTTCTCTCGTAAAGCAGCCGCTTCGCGATCAGTAAGGAGGCTGTGGAGTAACTGTCGCCGCGCCAAATCAATGGTCTGGATCAATTGCGACACGTTCTCGAGTTTTGCGTATTGTCGGGTTAGGAGCAACTCGTGGAAATTGGTTGAGTGCCATTCTCGAAGGCAGGAAGCTATCTCGTCGATCAGAGGTTCATGGATGGACGCTGGCGTCTCATCGCCCATGCTCAGCACAGGGACTGGAGCCGGCGGCTTCCCCGAAGGCGAGCTTGTGCCGACAGTCCTGGATATTCGAGCATATTGGGAGAATTCAGGGCTTGACCCTGATCGTTCCTGATGAGATTCTATCCTTCTGCCATCCACCTCTTGGTCTCGCTTTCCATTGTTCGAAACGATTCCACTCTTCCCCGAGTCACTACAGCGATGGGATATATTCTGGTCGCTTTCTTGAATTTCTTGAAAGGATGTTTCACCGTCTTGGCTTTCGCCACTGTCACCGTCGGGTAGATTTTCACGTATCTCTACACAGCTGCGAGGGAATATGCCTGAGAAGACGCGGGCCTCGAGGGTCTGACCCTTGACAGATGTCAGGCCAGCAAGGAGTGAAGGCGGCGGTAACAAGTAGCCACGCAGCCACTCGCCGTTAGGCGTCTCTTCAATGATGTAGAGGTCATCGCCGATCTCAAGGGGCAGCTCGTTGTCGACCTTGGTCTCGAAAGGGTACGTTGCAACAGCAAAGGCGATACGAGGCAAGGGTCGCCAGGGCATTGGGACGGTTGGTCGCACGGAGGCTGCGCGTCGGTCAACCGCATGAGGCGGGAGGCTAGTCGGGAGGAGGGGGTTCGAGCTGTGCTTCAGCGGCCGCTGGCCCGCTGCAGCCAAGCGAGCGAGTAGGATAAAAGGGCGGCGATATCGTCGAGTGGTTCAACAGCAAGCAACCCGTGTACGTGAATGCGTGGGTGCGTGTGTATGCGCAATGTTGTGTGCTGTGCGCTGTGCGCTGTGCGCCGTGGTGCGACGAGACGTCGAGATCGAGGTTGCGTTGCGAACGGCTTGCACCCTTGAGCCTCCAATGGATTCGTGTGTTGAGTCTCACTTGCGTGTCATTGAATCCCACTGTCCCCCTTTTATGATATTCTGCTAGTGATGCTATGTTCCCCTCGTATCGCAATCGGTCGGTGTACACTATTTATTGTCCGAGGCAAACCAGAGCTCGACGGTAGGAAGGGAGGTGATGGCTGATGCTAGGGTAACGTCACCGTCGTGGTGGGAAGAATGCCAAGATGGAGATTATAATTTTTTTTCTCTCGGGCGAGGATATCGAGGGTACCGGATCGAAAGCGTGATGGCAAAAGAGAGACACCTCGGATTAGACACAGCCGGAGAGGGATCAAGCTGCAGTCGGTGTCTGTAAGCGACAGAAGTCTAAAGCCGGGCACAATAGGGTTTTACGGGCGCAAGTGCAAATAGGAATCACGAAGAGAAGGTGTTGGTTGTGATTTTACCTGTGTCTGGTCTATCGGTATCGCGCACCGTAGACGTAGCGTGCACGTAGATAGCTGCAATACACATGCCTCGCCAGCGCGAGGTATGTACGCGTGGTTAAAAAGATATATACCAAGTATACTTACTATGTACCTAGGTCCACCAAGCCATGTACTGTGTGCACCAGGCCAACCACATGTACCAAAGTATAAACAACAACGTGCATGACGTCTGGTATCTACTAGTATTGTTTGAAGCACATTTAGACAACGCCAGAAGTATAGCAAAGATAGGAAAGCGTTCCTTGTCCTCTGCCTCTTGTTGTACAAACTCCAACGCAGGCAGACAGCTTGAACCAAAAAGTTGTATGGCATGGACATAAGACAGGTACACGCCGGTAGGTAGGCACTTATCAGACTAATCTACAGACGTACTAGTGGGCTGGTGGGATAATTGATCATCATGAAGTACCAGCGCATTCTTGCTGCAGGGGAGCATCGAATAGCCCACAGCACCCCCTGAAATTAGTGGGTATGCCGCCCAGATCGGGCAATTTACCGTGGTTGACTATGCCTATAATATCTGTATAACACTCGCTCCCGCACCTACCTAGGTCCTTAGTATACATTGTAAGCCCGGGACCAGTGCTGCAACCATTGAGACCTCCTTTAGCGCCACAATAACTGGAAGCTGCTGAGATTCATCAAGCTGACATCAAACACAGTGCGCATCTACACATCTGCTTCAATTTATCGTACATCGGAACTGCACATGGTTTGTACCTCATCTACATCACGATGTATTGTCGCCATATCATGCAGCACCTTTGATGCCGCAAAAACAACTGAACAAACATCACATGATCGCAACAAATATAACCGCTCGTCATACAGCTGTACATCACGTCGTATCACTGTCTTCAACAAAGGTACACGCATCCTTTAGGTACCTAGGTATCTACATACTGCCCGCTGCTCCTCCGTGCTCTGTCTCTTTTGACCACTGGGCAGGTAGTAGCCCATACCAAACCCTGCTCACTTTTGTTAGCTGACTCATGTCCTTACCTTACCTCTAAGTTGGTAGATGTGCACCTGAGTCGATATCAGATCGAACGGGTTCATATTGATGGATTGTATGCATCATCCAAGACAAAGAACCTGCAGCAGCCAAACTTCGCTTCGCAAAGCAGAAGCATCACCATGATCTATGGCTAATATCTCTCGACCCAATAGCAAGATGGTAGGGTTTTTTTTATTCTCTACTTAGTAAGGAGTAGGTCGGGCCTTGTGAATCCATATAATATCCGTCGATAGTAAGCACCCGAGAGCATTAATGATACCTCCTCATTGGACCGTCTCATATGTCAAGTCCCTGATCACTAGATCAGGAACAAGATGCATCTTAGTCACACAATATGTTGCTATTATTACCGCAGCTAAATGTTTTGCGTTGCTCGACACCCACCAGCCGCATGGTAATCAGCAATATGTCTTTCGAAACACCCCTAAGCAATGCAACGTCAGACATGCGTCACGGTTATACTAAATCGCTTCAGCTCATGGGTGTCTTCGCATTAAGCTCAGGATTTGCAGCATCATACCATACGAAACTTTACTATAGTACATACGAAAGGTCCCTACCCAGAATTTGAGTGCTTGGGCATGAGATAGACCAACAGAGTGTGTATGTCTCTGGCAACTTTGAACGCATCACTCTCAATCATGCATTAATCCTACGAATGACCTGTCAAATACGCCAGAATATCCCTTTTCTGGGCAAACAAAGATACGACACCAATAGTAGGTATGACCTAATAGCTTCACCTGCGATCAATATTCCCGCATTGATGAGGCAGCTCGCAATCGCAGCATTCGTTTAACAATTCTCTCACAATTTGCAGTATGACTTTGCAAACAGTCCTCACTTACGGATCAGAGCTGCTAGGTCTCACAGACTTAGTTGCTTGTATAAACTATGGACATCTAGAAAATGAGCTTCATAGCTACAGGGCTGTCGTCGCGAGATCATTCCAAAGATGGTCCCGCTTATGTTATGAAAGGGAAGGTCAAAAAGGAGAGATGGCTTTTAAAAACCTGATAACAAAGTAAACCTGGCCACAGTTCCTTACGCTACATTGTAGGCATATAACCCTCAACGAAAACCTGTGATGGTGCTCGTTGAGACATACCCCGAGTCTGATGACACCTTATCTACGCCATATCCATCCATGCCATTGTCGATGAACTGGGGATTGTAATCAAACAGACCGAGCTCCCCACCAAACCCCAGGTCAGGGTCATCCAGCAGGTAGTCGACGCCAATATTGGGTTCGAAGGTGGTGTCAAACGACAGGGCACGAGGTTCTTCGACTGACGTCAAGACCGGCGTAGTTGCCCTCGATGCCGTCCGGGGTGTAGTCGTTGGAGATCCTTCATCCTGAGACATGTTGTTTCTGAAGAAATCAGCAAGGCAATTACGAATAATGTCGTTAATGTCATGCAACATGTCGGCCTCGACTTTCTCGAACTTCCTTTCTACTCGTTGCCTGACGAGCCGTGGGAGTTCTTTCTTGATGCGCGTCTCCACGCGCTTATATCGTTCGAAATTCTTAGAGCGCGTTGCGGTTTCATCATGATCAGGATCTACTAAGCGTCAATATTATCTCTCGCTCAATTAGTTATTAGGGCCAACGTACATGGGCTTGGGATTGCGTTTCGGTCCGCGCCGGGGAACAGGAGTAAGTAAATGTCATTCCACCGCTGCGTCTCCGTTTGGCCTGAGTTGTGCCTCTTTCGCTCCCGAAGCTTTCTTTCCGTGTCCTGGTCGATACCTTCCTCGGGGGCCATATTCGATTTCTTGCAAGGCTCATCGGCACGCAGGTGCACTTGGAGTTCTTTGTCACTCTCGAAACACAAATTGCACCTTGGACAATTGTGTTTGGGCAACAGGTGCACCCTATACAAATGCTCCCTAGGCAATTTCTCGTCAGCATTTTTTACCGAGAATATGCCTTCGTCCAAAGAAACTTACTTGAGCCGATGGATTGACTTCCAGCCTCCCTTCCTACAAAGCTCTTTCTTATGCGTTTTCGGGTTGTGCTTATGAAAAGGACAAGCAAGCTTTACTTCTTCAGGATCGGTATCTTCGGTGAACAAGAGTTAGTATTCACGCTCGTAATAAACTCGAAGAGCCCTCACAAGTGGAGGTAACGCTTCTACCTGGTGTTTCCCAAACAGAGAATCGACGGCTTGAATAATCACTTACCCTTCTTAGCACGTTTGTTGCCCCCTCTATCTTGCCCGTTATCATCTCCTCCAGATAAGTCGTCTGGGCCATTATCATTGCTCAACTGGCGCTTTGGTCGGCCACTGGACCCCCCAGACTTTTTCCCGTCCGTATTCCGACTCTGCGAGCCGGTGGTATGGGCACCAGTACCGGTGTCATCCGAGGCTTCAGAAGCTTCGATGGTGTAAGAGATGATCGCAAGCCTCTTGTCGAGCCAACTCTGAAACCCGCCCATCACCCGCTCAACAGCGATCTCTCTTCTGTGGATAATGTACTCTTCTGCCGTCAATCTTCTATCCCCTTCCCGGTCTTTTCGGCCGCTTCTGGATCGTTGAACAGCGACTGCCGCCTTGTTTCGCTCCATAGAATCGGTGTTTCTGGCAAGTCCGCAATCGGATGACTTTCCCTGGTCCCTCCCGACGTATGCTTGGTTTGAACTTTCCTCGCATACGTCAACTCTCTGGCGTGGCCCTCCGCCATGCGCCGAGTCTCGCGCTACCTAAGCGGTTGTAAGCTCACTATCGTTCAACTTCAGCTTCAGAGCCTTACCACAGCCGAGGCGCCCTTCGTTCTCGAACTAACGTGAGCGGAAATGTCGTTCTTTCCAGAGGCCAATCGCTTGACCATGCTTCGCTTGAGGCTACGGTTTCGACGCTGGGCAACTGCAACATCACAGTCAGTAATTTGCTTCCTTCTCTAAAGCAAAGGTAGGCAAAATAGGAGAAATAGCTCCATATTTCACTTAACTCGTCTTCACCCACTTAGCCGCAAGCTGCGCTGTTGTCTTGTTCCACTGCAACGCTATGTGTCAGTTATCGCTTATTTAAGCATGCGAAGCTTATAAAACGTGACTTCCAGTTCCAAGGGAGGAGCTTCGGGCCCTTCATGTAATCAAAAGAGAAAAGCCCCCCAAGAATCACTTACGGAGTTGTATTTGAATTGGCAAAGCCGAGTGAGTTGCGTATTCAATATAGGTGTATCGTGATAGTTATAGGGGGTCCAATTCGGTGTGGCGTGTGGGAGTTCTTGAGTGAAACGTATGCTCAATATATTGCGTGGTCTTTGAAGCATCTCTGAAACTGGATGGAATACATCAACAAGATTCACAAAACTCCTAGTCTAGTTCACGGCCTAGTTCTAGGATCGGCTTTGAGTCATCACGGTGAATTCGCTGCGGATCTAGTTAAACTTTCGTTGAGGTTTGGGGGTATGCAGTCTGGAGGATGAGGTGCGACTAAGTTGACAAAGTAGCCCAAAGAAAGCCAACACAGTGAATTGGATAGTGTTATACACAAGACTCCTCAAGTATAATAAGCCGAGATGGATGGACTATGAAATATATCAGTTGGGGTCAGAATAAGAATGATTAAGAGCATAAGAGGGTATGGTTCTCACGGCGAAATCTAGGCATTTTATATTTCCCCTCACTATAGTTTTGCGCGACGGCGCAAATTCAAGGTGGAGATACGCCCGCGCAGAGCAGATAGATGCACACAGAGACCGCAGATACCGAGTACAACGCGCTGACATGAAGAGGGGTGCACGGGACGCGCTGATATGGGGGTCGAACAGACGGCGAATTCCTACCAATCAAGCTTGCAGCGGAATAACGCTATTGAAGCAGGCTGTCAGACTTGCGCAAGTTGGAGTTTTACTTAAGTCGGACACACGCTGCCGATACCGTGGCTGTGTAGATATTGCGCCGGGAGCATTTGGGACTGGCGCGATGGATCGAGCTATGCGCGCTGCGTGTTCGCCAACAATGGCCAGGAACACTCTCTGTGCAATTCCTATAACACGTTCTCGGTGAAGCTGTCACAAGCTATAGGTCTGCGTGTCTGATAATCATTTGACGTCAAGATTGAGGCTGAGAGCTTAATCTGTTTGCCTCTTGAAGTTCTGCTCGGAGAGCAGAACGCAAGCGCGAGTAAACATGGGCGAGATCTGAGGGTCCGTCGCGTGGGCGCTGGGTTCACAACTCGGTCGGTATATATAGATGAGGATCCTGAGGATGAATATAATAAGCCTGCAGTAGCGGTGTGATATTTCTCTCAGATTGTAGTAGACCCCAAGAAACGGTACCAGGTCCTCGATAGGGGAAGAACAGCAATACCACGGCTAGAGACAAAGCATCCCTGAAAAGTCATTTGTCCTCTACTCTCCAGCAGGTGTCTGTACGAGAACCCAATTGCTTGAGGATGTCGTCAGATATGTCCAACGGAACACAGCAAACCTCTGCCCGCGTGTATGTGCAGCTGAATGAGCGAGATGAAGTTGGATCACCATAGCTAACGCCCGACCACAGGAAGCCCCAGGGCGCGATGATGGAAGACTATCTCGCCAAGGACCCTGAGACAGCCACTGAAAGGCTTGTTTCTCAAAGCGGTGATGCTTTTAAGGCATCAACAAACATAACGATGACCAAGAAACTATGCGATATGGAGGCGTATCTCAACCAGCTGGTGCAGCAGGCGCAGGGAGACAGCAGTCACCGGGGATCATCGAGCTCGAGCTCGACATTGTGAATGATATGATTTGGTAGTAAAATACGTGGTGATTATGATAGAAGGAGGAATAGGGGTCGGCGTCTCATAATAGACAGGTGTAAAGTGTATAGAAATAGTGTTTATATATACGAGGAGAACGAGTATTCAGTAAGACAGCAACAAGGGCGGAATGAGACATATAAATCCTTATCCAGGTAGCAGCTTCACGCTTTTATATTCACGTCCCTTGTCAACGTTCTCGCCACGTGACAGGATAATTCGCCCGGCATAGAGCAGCTTAGTCTCTAACCGGTTGTTATGCTTAATCTCAGGATGTTGTCTAGTCTTATATAGCTGCTCAGCACCCAATTATATGGCTATCTAATGTGTCAGGTGGCGTGATCGGTCGGTAGGCAAACGTACCTACTCAAGAAATCAAGGCAGCATATCAGCCCATCCTTGGGTTTGACCAATGAACCGTCTGCGAGTTACGTGGAAGGTCGTGCTTGACAAGCTATTAATTGGACACTGACGTGGCTCCACTCTAGGCTCTACTATAGATAAAATGCATGAAGTGTCTTCTAATATCATGTATGTAAGAGTAGGATTTTGAAAGTTGGAGGCCAACAAGGGAAGAGGGCGGGCCAAAGAAAGCGACAAGGGGGAAGGAAATACTAAAGGGGAAAAGAAGTAAAGAAAAAAAGGATACAAGTCCGAATCTGACTAGACCTACATGTTGTTAAAAAAAGTATCCTGCGGCTTAAGTCAAGCACAACATCCGCGGACCGGAAAACCCTTGAATGCCTGTAGCCCTACTCCTGACACAAGGAGTTTGTCCTGCCGACTACCTAGGTACTTTACCACTACGCCACCGAGGTGGTTTGTTGTGGGAATGTCTGTCGAAGGAACTGCGCTCTTGTTGAGTACTATAACCCTGTCAACTTAGCTGGCGTCTTGTGTTAGATGGGTTGGTCGGCAGGTACCTACCTAGGTAGGCACTTTACCTTATGTTGAAAAGGGGGCCTGCTGGCAGACAAGTACGTAAGTACTAGCTCGTCTTCTTCAACCGGTGCTGCCTACGCTATCCCCTAATAATGAATACCTTCAAATTTAAGGCTACTAATCGCTTCGTGAGCTTCAACCATGCGATGCAAGTTTAGTCCACTGTTAATATTATACCAGGAGACGAAGTATACCAAGTTTACATATACTTATCTAGCCCAAGAACACAGCTGTAGATGCTGCTCATCACAATGTCCAGTTATCCAAGGTGCCGCTCGCTCGACCATCCAGCGGGTTGAACATTGGCAAAGTTAGAGAAATGCTATTATAAAAGGAAGATAGCTTCTTTGCGACTATACCGCTAAATCGCAGTGGTCACCAGTTCCATTGAGAATTTAAGTCTGAGCTATCTTGATACATAAGGGGTCTCTCATAGTTCTCGGAGAAGAAACAGTATGCGTTAAGGTGCAACCAAAGCAACAACCGCTGGCCACTCGCTCAAGAGTTACCAGGTCTTTATTCTATTAAAGAATAAACTCTAATCTGAGTATCGCGCCGAGAAGTATCATCACGCATGTTTCTGTCGCCAGAGGGCCATCTTCGGATACCATGAAATTGCCCCAATTTCCACGACAATTCTCCGATCAAATTTCTACGTTTACATGTGCCCGGGTATGCTGGATTTTTGTGTGCAAGCGCCGAAAAGGAATTACCCAGCGTTTGTATCCATTACATCGCTAGAGGGCTTCGCCTTTTCCTTGGCAAGTGCTATGCGCTCAGCTTTCCAAGCCTCAATCTGTTTGCGCAGGTCATCCGCCGGTACGACATCGTCAATCGTCATTTGGACATTTGAAAATGGGTCCTTCGGAGTCGACAGAAGTTGTTGAACGATTGTGGATCGGTCCATAATGTGTCGCGATGGAAGGATGACGGGGTCAGTCATTAGGTCTCCCATAATGGGATCCTCGAACTCTGGGGGTATTTCACCTAGATCTAGTTCTGCCTGATCTAGCTCATCCTTGGCTTCGGCTACCCTTTTTCTAAGATTATTCCATGCGGTAACCATCTCGGGAGGTTTCCCAAGACTGTTTTGGAGTAGTTGCGATGCTGCCTCGAAGTTTGATGGCTTGTACGAACGACCATCAGAGGCGACAGCTTTAACGAACTCAGGTTTAGGGCCGAGATTGAGGTAAACATCGATGAAGTCGGATAGTAACGTCTTAGGGTCAAAGTGGTACTTCTTAGCATCTTCGACTTTAAGTTGACCGCGCTTTGGGCCAACCAATGACTCGAGGTTGTAGTTGAGCATGCCAGCTAAACGGACAACGATCTCGGGCATGGTGAATGAATCACGTAATGTTTCAGTGAAGAGCTTCATCATCCCCATTGTGTCATTCACCAGCTGCATCCATGATTGACACTGCTGCTCAGCTTGCTCTAAATCGGTTTTGATTTTGTCGCGCTCCTCCGGCGACAACCCCTGGTTTTGGAGCTGCTTCTGGTAGTCGTGAATTTTGACGAGCTTTGTTAGAGCTTCGTCTAACAGGTACGTAGCGTCGTTGAGAAGCAAATTTACAAATTGGACGAAGAATTGGCGGTTGACCCTAGAAACATCAGAAGGAGTCATCTTGATTAAATCTCTTTTGCACTTACCTGCTCTCTCGGCTCAGCTTCTCTTTGTACACGTTATTTGGCCAGATGGTCTTGATAACCTGAAAGATCTCATAACGAATGTTAAACTTATCATAAAACGCTGAACTAACACCACTGTGCTCGCATTCTAATACTGTTAGTAAAGTAACATAGACAGTAAACACCTTGTACTTACCAATGTAGAATTTCATCAGCGAGTGAAGCAGATGTTCGTTGGCAAAACTTGAACCGATCAGAGAATCGCCAAGCACACCACGACTCAAGTGGTATATTGGCCATGTTCCGGAGAACAGCAGTGTTACCAGGGATGACTTCAGGTAAGGATTCTTTATGTACTCCGAGGATCGTAAAAAGGTGATGCATAGCGTGATTATTTCGTCTCCAATGGCAGACATCAGAATATTAGGCAAGAACCTTAATCCGGATTTAGTAGCTGATCAATGAGTGATGCAAACCCACATACCTAAAAACAAACTTGAAGTTTTCCACGACGTCTTGGAGCGCATATTCAGGCAGACAGCTAAAAGCTGCAGGTTTGTCTGCCGAAAGCGGCAGGCTAATGTGTTTTCCAGGCTGATAATCCGTTTTACTGGCAGTTCGCAAAAGCCATACTGCAACATATCGCATGAACTGCAATGACAGCGTCTGCATGCCCTGATCTAGCACAACAGCTTGAATTGCATGTTTCAGCGCAATGTACTTCTCCACTGTATTCACAGCATTTTGAATGTGCTGTTTCACTAAGGCGGCGCGAAAGGGGTCCTGATCGGCTTAGTATGGGCGCTTACTTTGACCGTCTAACAAAAAAACTTACGTTCTGGACTTTAGGCAATTCCTCCTCCATCTGCTTGATAACTTTCTCGACATACTTGATGTCCTTGTCCAGATCCTTGAGCTTTGAATTTGTAGCTCCGAGCCCGTAGTGGTGCGCTGCTAGAGTTAAGAAAAATACCTCTGAGATGAAATTGGATGTGCCTCCAGCCTTGTTGTTGTAGAAAGCATCCGATGAAGCTTGATCAGCGTTCAACTTTGTCTCATCACTCATGTCCACTCGCGGTGTCCGTCGAAGGTAGTCGAGATCGATCTTGCTTATCTTGGAGAAAGTGGCATCCATGAAAGGTTCACAGAGCTTATCCAAGATCGCAGTAACGTTCACCATAAAGCCATCCGATGCAACATCGGTAGCTTTAACCTGGAGAGCTCGCCTTTTATGATTTGAATTCAAGCTGAAAGCAAACCAGTCAAGTGTGTTATTCTTCGCAACAGGGCTAGCGCGGACGAAGGCATTGACAATGCTTATTAAATCTCCTTGGTGAGCCTTCAAGGTCATCTGTAATGCCGTTTGAGAGGACTTAACATGGCCAGGGTCAATAGTTCGTGGGCTGGCGAAGTAGGTTTTAGTCACCTCAGTCTGAAGAGGTGAGATGCGGAAAAAAGGACCAAGAATCGTGTCTGTCTCTGTTGCCTTGGCTAATTCCTCCTTTGTTGCGTCTTGCTTCGGCTGCACTTGAAAACTAGGATGCTGTGCAAGCGCGTCGAGAAGGGGAGGAAAGAGTGAATAAGTCACTAGGCACTGCTAATATCAGCATTTGTCATCTTGATAACTTTAGCCTGGTCTCACGTTGATATAGGGCTTATAATCATCGTTCATGGTCATTTTAGCAACTCGACCGCTGATGATGACCATGGCCTCAGTAAAGATTGGCGCTATGGTATCATCTTCACCAATGCGTGAAACGGCCTCCGTGAAGAAATCTAAGCATACGCCATCCTCATTATCGTGGTTACGAAGAAGATAAGGAACCAGTGAGTCGTGATTTGGGTTGGGGTCCCGGCTAACAGCGGCAATTAGCGTAAGCAACGTCACAAGGTGCAAGGTAAGCCTCTACCCGAAGTATTCAGGCATGGTAAGAGCAAATATGCAGTTACTCATGCAAAGACGCTTTGCCTCATCCAACACAGCCTCTTTCTCAGGAGACGGTCGGCGGGATGGCCTGCTCGCCCTCATTACTCGCTTCCAGCTAGGCAATAAGTAGTCAAGAAGCGCCTTGTTTTTCGGCACGTGCTTGGCCGCCTCCAGGAGGGCAGCATCGATAGACGATGTGCGGAGTTTCACCGGCTCTCCAGACTGCTCGAGTTCGGCTCGCAATTCTGGTAGGTAAGTGAGCCTTGTACCCCGAGCATCGGCTGTCCTTTTCTCGTCAAGGGTGACAAGAAAGACATCGCTGAGCACACGGTCTGACCAGTCGTCTAGGTTCTCTTCGATCGCCGTATGGACCTTCTTGACAGGAAGGGCTTCTGAAGGCTCTGCGTCAACAGCAGTCGTAGGTCTTTTGGTGCGGCGAATATTACCTGAATCGACAGAGGATCCATTCCCAGATTCGGTCTTTCTGCTTGCGAGTTGGAGGAACGGATTCGTGGGCAAGGAGCTCTCCGTGGGCTTTGGCTTCGGGGTAATGCGGATTTGCTGGCTCTGGGGTTGGTTTGATGGCGGCGGCGTGGAGGACGACGGTTCGGAGGATTGGGCCGCGTTAGATTCTTCGGCGGCGGGTTTTGGGCTCGACGACGCAGCACTCAAGCTGGCGAGCTTTGCAAGCCTCCGCTGGCGCATCTTCCAAGGCCTTAATATGGAGTTTCGGGGCGCGAGGAGGGGAATGAATGACATACCTGCTCAGCCGGAGGCAAGGTGTGCTCTGGCTGCTCACCTGGATCCATAGCGCAAGCTGGGAATGTCGCTGTACGGGAGTCTAGAGTCTACTTCTGAAGACGCAAACAACAACAATCAAGTTGGCTCCCAAGCCTCATCGCAAGCTGTGATGGTCGGGACCGGGCGGAACAGAGGCAGTAGCAATGGCAAACAATGTCGCTTATAGTTTGCACCAACAATGACCTATGTGATCCTGCCTAGAGCCTTTGGTCGATTGGCTTGTTTGTCTGGGGCAGGCAGGCAGGCAGGCAGAAAAATCCGGTGCTGTGAGATGTTATAGTAAGTAGTAGGTAGGCATGGACAGCCACCGTCGTCGGAGATAGAGGATGATGGAACAATGGAGAGCCCATTCTCATGGATTACGCAGCAGCTGCAGCGGGACCCCCCAGTTAGATGACGCTTATCGATAACATCTTCATCCCACTACCTACCTACCTACCTACCTACCTACACATGTACCTCAGCCTGTACTTGGTACAGGAATCCAACCATCAGTGTATCAATACTCAATACCAGGTACTTAGGCATACATGTGTTAGGTTTGGGTTCAGGTGTCCATATATGGGCCTTACGTAGGGAGTTCACTGGCTACAGTACTTGCTTCTATACCTACAGTACCATCAGGCAAATACTAATACAGAAGAGAAGTACCCAATTACGTAACTACCTAGGTACTAGGTATCCTTTTAAGGTAAGTAGGTATTTCATACTGTAGATACCTAATTTGGCCCGTGCCAGAGGTTACTGCAATAACTATTGTTACAAAGTGCCATATCACATTTATCTGGTGCAATGATGTCACTCCTGTTAGTAGGAGTACCTAGTGTGGGGACCCAACAGGGGTCGCAAGGGTGGTGCCGAAATAGCTTTGAACCTTACGTAGGAAAAGTCTACTGTAATTACGTAGCCTGGTACTTCAAACATATAATAGGATACCTAAGGTAGCGACTATGATTATCAGCTTTGTCAAGCTCTGTAGTGGTATTGATGTTGTAGAGAGGATGGAGTAATTAAACACAGTAGTCACCGTGAGGCTGCCACAGCTTCACTAATAATGACCAGCAGTCAGAATCGCTGCTAGCGTTTGTTGCTACACCAGACTTCACTTAGCCGTGTAGGTTGTAGCGGCTAGGGGGCAGTTGTAGGGTACTCGTACCTAACGCAATACATCTATAGTAGGTGCCTACCTAAGGTACACGTGTAGGCGCATGGCCATCTCAATAGCAATGATCACCAGCAATCGCCAGACGCAAGATTCAGGTCGGCAGATACACAAATAGCAACACCTCTACGGACCTAACCTCCATGCAAAGGTAAATTCTTACAGTATTGTGCAAACAGGAAAAAGAAAACCGGTATGATGATAAGCGGGGGATAATAAGCAGCTAACCTAACCGGTGTGCTTTTCAGTGAATAATGAGGCAGCCTCGGCTCCAGTTCGCGTCTTCATGAGCCAGGCGAGTATTCTCAGTATCTACCTAGGTAGATAGCTACCCTGGAATACAAAAAAAACCTCCATTCTTTCTCGTTCCCGAGACGTCACTGGGATTCCAGTATTCCCCTCTAGTTAGGTTCGCAGCTAGTCCAATCACTAACGCTGCCGTACATCAAATAAATCGTTTTACAACTCAACCTTGTTTCCACGGTTGCTGACTCTTTGATACAATATTCTACGTGGGAATGTGCAGGCTTTCAAGCGGAGGTATCAAAACCCATCAACCGCCTTTGGACTTATCGCTGTAAGGTCAGCAGCTTTGGCGCTAACTGGATTTCTTTGCTCATATGACAATGTCGGAAGAGCTGGTATAGGCCGCTTCGTTACCTAACAGAGTTGACTTGCAAGGAGGTAGATTGAATTTATCAGACTACCTTTGTCAATTATATTATAAGAGGCAGTCTCTTTGTTGTTTCCAGGCAACATTGAGTCTCAATACCCAGAACATTCCCGCGGCAGCAGGGCTCTGTTAGCACACGAAACTCGTATCCCCTTAAATGACCCTGCCGAGTACAGCCAGCCCCTCTTCCCCTTAGGTACTTATGTCAGCTTTAGTCGTGATTATCATCGCGCCATTCCGGCCGCTGTCTCGGAGCCCTTACGCTGAGGCCTACATCCCAGACTTTGGGGCGTAATCAGACGAGTATCAGCTTGCGCGGGATCCCCGGTGGAACCCCATTTCGTTGCGATAATCGTCTCGACCGCCGCACTACGCCGTGGCCGATCTGTTACATATCAATATTCTGTCGAACTACACAATTTCCATCACTCATTCCACGGACCTAGCCGACATCACCACAGTCCAGAAACGAGCTCCGAATCTCTCGGTGTCATACTCAATTGTGTATCGAGCAGAGAGAGCAAACAATTGTATATGTAGACGGCGGTTGTACCCAAATTCCTACTCGCAAACATGCCGTATGGTGTCGAGCCACTTCGCCACATTGTGTCGCAGCTTGTAGTACAATACTAACCATTAGAAGGCTCTCTGGTCTCACAGTAACCTGCGGTCCTCGTTTATGAGAAGGATTCATTGGATAGCACCCCTCGACCCATTATTGCCGTGAGCCGGCTCATTATCGGCTTTCATAGGCTGCGTTCAATCTCTTGTCCTCCTTGCCGCTCTTCAAATATGAAGCATACAAGCTAGCTGTGCTAGGTTTATTTAGAGAAATTTATCTAAAGGCCCCCCTTCGGTATTATCGCAGCGGTACGGAATTACCACCATCGTTCGGCCAGGTATAATGGTGGTATCACGGACGCTGTCAATATCCGTCGAATCGGCCAACGCAACCACCAGTCGCCACTCATTTGCCATTGTAGGCCAAGTCGGAGTCTCCTGTGAACTGTAGAGTATCCAAGTGACTCGGGAATTATCGTTCTGGCAAGTTCGCAAGAGGAACAACGACCAGCAAAAGTTATCGCTCGTGTACAGTGAGATCGCATGTAGGCAGCTTATAGCTGAGAGTGAGGATTGAAGTGTAGCAAGTCAGTTTACGGTGACATTTCGGTCTGTACAGAATCGTCATTATATGCAATATGCATGCGCCCACTAGCAAAAGAACATTGCTCGGGTTCTGGAACATATCTCTACCCTTACGAGTTTGCTGCCTATTACATGCCCAGCGCCGAGAGCTTTTGGCCGGGAGCTTTTGGCCGGTGGCGTTATAAGCATTACCTGCCACATCTTCACGCATTCTAAGGCACAAGACGGGTAGCGGCAGCCTTCGCAAATGTTCCCATACGAGACAGATTACCAAAAATACGGTCGCACAGCTTCGGTCGCCCATTATCGTTCAGGCGGAAAGTTGCAGCATGAGTGTACGACAACCGCCTTCTAATGCCAGCTATTCGGCCACGATGTGATCTCATATGAGGAATGTTGCGTGACCGTCGCGATCGTGCTACTAAGCTTTACGAACTCACGTCCCAGTCTCGCATAGTATACGATAACTCTTCGAAGTGGACAGCGCGGGTGGATATATATGTACCCGTGCGGCTGACTTGTTAATCGACCTGGGTTGCTTAACTCGATGTAGGTTCTTATTTTCTAACAGCGGCATCTCCCCTCCTAGTTCGCTCGTTATGGTCGACGCCGGGGATCTGATATCGCTCACATTCGTTTCCAAGTGATATCTTCCACGGCGGTTCACGATTTACGCCCATACCTACCAAAACATGCCTCTCATTAACTGTACTGGTTCACCTTATATAAAGAAAGACTCCTCGTAGAGAAGGCTCGGCTCCAGGAGAATTACCATGGGTCAGCAAGCAGGTGATAGCGATGGCGATGTCGATGTCGTTCATAGGACAGTAATTCGATATCCGAGAACAGGGGATCGTCGAAGTGGCGCCGCGGAATTTGTCAAGGAGAATGCCTCGGCTTGTGTTACCGCTTGCTTTAATGAGCTGGTCCCCGATGTGGAAGACGCTTGCCGCCAACTACAACAGCCTGAGCACCAACAGACTCGTCTCTGGGATTTATATTGCTGCGATTCTATCCGCTGCGGCGTTTATATTGGAGGCATTGGACAAAGCCGTCAGTCCCAACAGCATCTGGTGTGGTTTAAGAAGCCTTCTCTAACACTCAGCACAGCTAATGTTGATCTAATCATTAATGAATGCCAGAAGTTCGTGAAAGCTATCAGCGTTCCGTCAGACACATACTGACCTCAATTAGTATTGGCTTTTTCTCGATTGAAGATCCAGGCCCGCCAGCGACCAACTACTGCGCTCTTTCCACGCCAAATACAATTACGACGACCGCACCACATACTACAGCTAATGGACCCTCAATCCTTTCAACTCCTAGAACATCGTCTACAGACTCAATAGGACCGTATACCACCCCACCTACCGCTACACTAGAAATTTCTATGCCGTTCGCTTCTACATCAGTCTTAACAAGCAGCGCGAGCAGTACTAGCTCACCCACCTCGACCAATGCTTACTCGTCACGGCTCACGGAAGGAGCCAAGGCAGCCATAAGTATATTCTCCGTTATAGCAGTTTTGGCAATCGCCGCTATCCTCTTCCTCATGTTCCGCTGGCGACAAAGAAACCCCAGGAATAGCTCTCCAGGCCCACGCCTAATAACTTATGTGAACCGTCCGTACCCTATACCGCACAGTGAATCTGGGACACCTCTGATAACGCCACCTCCATCCGCATCATCAAGGAGTGCTCCACTGATGCCACCAGCGAAGCTCAGTGAGCGAAAATATCTGGAGCCAGCGCCTAGAACAGGGACCCCGCGACCTCCGGTCTCACCAAGCGTAGCTGATCAGACGTTTCCATCGTCACCGATCGGCGTCTCTACACAAAGCGGACCTATACCTCGACATGAACGAAATGGCACAACAAACAGCATTAGGTCTCCGGCGATTAGGGCAGCATCGGTACCGCCTCATCACCCACAGAGCAGTGTCTACTCCCTGAGCAGCGGGCCGGGTGGTTCCACTGTTACAGTCGAGTCGAACAAGGTGAGCTCCGTCCACTCGGGTTCGGCTACGGTTACCGGAATCAGCACGCCACCATTGTCGGCGACGAGGTTTCCTCGAGTGCATGAAGGCCCGCTCGAATCGTCGGATTTCGTGACACCGGCAGGACCGCCACCCAATCGCGCGCTCCCCGCACCTCCACCAAACCATCCTAACTCGCCTACGTTCTCAGCCTCTTCCGTGTCGCCACGATCACCCACATTCCCACCCCGATCCCTGGCTCGCGGCGATAGTCCTGTAGTCCCCACGCAGCAGGGGAATGCTTCGAGGCCCCCAACCTCGATTTCGGCCAAGGAGCTGCGCGACCTCACCGAGTCATACGCGCGGGAAACTAGGGAGTCCTGGGGTAGCTGGAGCGGAGTTGGCGGTGGCGGACCGGGCGTTATGTCTGCGGGCCGGAAGAGAGGGAGCGCGGAGAAGAAAGGGGAAGCGAAAACGGCTGTGCCACTGCAGGAGTTGGACTTAGAGAAGCTAAGCGGGCGATACTAAAGGTCAGGAATTAGCCGGTTCGATCACGAGGTGTGGTGTACGTGAGTTCTCTGCACCAGCACAAACCGGCGGTATGCGGCTGGAACCGAGAGATAGCAGGCTATCCTGCTGTTGGACACTCAGGGACAGAGGTTCAGAAAGGGTGGTAATCTAGAATAGTAATACCTTAATTAGAATCCGGGGTTAACAGTACGTACCTACCCGGTCACAACAATGCGATGAGTTCAGAATCCAACATGCATATGCAAATGCGAGGAATTGTTTGAAATGTAGAATTCAGCGGGGTATATGCATGTATAAAAGCGGCACGGAATCAAGTTAATGTAAAATGTCATCAAACAATTTTATGAGTAAGAAAGTGATCTATTGCCACAAGTGCTACAGCTTTTTTGGTCTTTTGCCGTCACAAACCAACCACATCAAGACCTTCTCCTCATGATTTCCTTTTTGCTTTTGTTTTTACAATTTTCATTTGGCGTCTAACTGGATTTGGCACCAACTGCCAGGACACTGCCGATCGTGTCCACGATGGACTGCTCGAACGGGATCCAGTCGATGCCCAGCACCTTGGTGGCCTTGGAGTTGTCGTACTTGTAGATGTTGTCGATGCTGCCGCCGGGGTAGTCGCCGCCCGGCGTGCCGTCCTCGGGCAGCTTGTCCGCGAGCTGGGGGAAGTGCTTGCGGACGATGGGCACGATCTCCTTGTTGGCGAACAGGCCCGTCGTCATGAAGAAGCGGTTGCCGCCGGCCTCGGGCTTCTCCATGGCCGCGACGTGGGCCTTGGCGACGTCCCGCACGTCGACCCAGAGGTGCACGCCCGTGGGCGGGATCTCGCTCTTCCACCGACCCACTACTAAGGCGACCATGTTGCCGTTGCTCGTGTTGATGTCGGCCAGCGAGGCCATGTGGTGCACGACGGGCCCGAAGACGAGGGGCGGGTTGATGGTGGCGATGTCGAAGTTGGGCTTCTCCTTCTCCTTGAAGTCCCAGGCGGCCTTCTCGGCCACCGTCTTGGACACGCGGTACGTGGTGCCCGGGGGCCCCGTGATGCCCTCCTCGTAGGTGTTTGGGTTCCAGTCGGCCTCGCTCCACGTCTTGTTCGCGTTCCCAAGCCCCTTTTCTGAGAGGATGGCGGCGAACGAGCTGGTGATGACGACGCGCTTCACGGTCGGCGCATATTTCTTGATCGCCTCGAGTATTGACGTCGTTCCCTTGATGGCGGGGTCTAATATCTCCGTCTTCGGGTCCTTGAACTTGAAGTGGAAGGGCGATGCCGTGTGTTGCACATACTCGAGGCCTGGCGTCTGCACCACCTCATCGAAGGCATTTGGCTGGGCAATGTCAGGCACGATGACGACGGTCAGCTTGGCCCCTGGGTGCGCATCCCGAATGATCTTTGCCTTTTCCTCAGTCCGCACGGTTGTCACGACATCATGGCCATTTTTCAGGAGGAGTTCAAGGATATGAGCTGATCAACGTTGCCTAGTGTTAGTGCCAACGTCCGACTAAGTGTTGTATTCACAAATACATTGGCTTGGGTCACATACTGGCAATGAAGCCCGATCCACCTGTTGATTTCAAAGCAAGTCAGTCAATTTCTTATTTTGGTTTCTCCTTGGAGGGGCTTTGGGCGCAACCCATGGCGACACTCGCCTTGGGATGCGGGGTATTAGGGCATTCTTGGAGTCGTTACGAACCTGTGAGAAGTACTTTCGGCATGGCAACGTTTTAAGCCTTGATCTGTAGTGATTAATTGTATATATTCCAGCAGAAATTGCCTTCAGGTAGTATAAAACAGTTCAAATTCTTTAAGTGGCCTGAAAAGAAAAAAGGAAGGAATAGGGTAATGGTTTCATATATACATGAGCAGCGTATGTAAGATACCTACCCGCGAGAGTAAGCATAGGATCAGCACCACTGCTAATGCATGGGGCAACCTAGCTAGGTTAGCTTAGATGTCCCTTATTAGATGAGGTGGAGCGACCACGAACCCCGCGATGATGCTGATGATGTAAATATTGAACAGTTATTAGAGTATCGCCTGACTTGTCGCAAACGCGTGGAAGATTTCGTGTGTCAGAACTTGGTCAGCAGATTTCATTCAACACCTCGCTGACGCCGATCGAGAGAACTTCTACGTCCGTTCTTCGGCGTTAGGTGATTCTGCACTGTGGCTGTGGTCGCCCCGATGGCATGTCGCCGGACTTGCCCCCGCGGCTTCGGCGATTACCTATATTGAACCTCCGTTGCCCACCCAAAAAGCGGAATTGCGTTTTAGCATCACCGTCCGACCCCATCCTTGTCAATATATCGCCGAATCCTCTCGTAATACCTTGATGGCAATGACGAGCCACAGGCGCCGCTATACGCCATCTTCACTTGTAGTCAGGCGGTGTGATGCTACTACCATGAATACGATCCTCAATACCCACCTAGCGGCAATTTCTAGTCTTATGCTCCTAGCTTGAAAAGCAGCATCTCGAACGGATCTATCATAGCTACACCCCCAACATGGTATATGCACTTTACGTTTCCCAAAAAAAACCGAGTCAGACACCGAAGCAGTCTCTCCTATCAAATCAGTTGCTTAGCAATCTAATCCTTTAGAAATTCAATATAGAGTACAGCGTTTATCGCGGCGACTTAAGTGGTCCGAGTCATTGTTATTTGGTTACTTCTACGAATCAATACACCAGAAATTACCCAAACTATTAACTACACTTAGGTCGTGAGCTGACACAGCTTTGGCTGGCTGCCTGTCGGGATAGGTGTCGCATTCGTTAATAAAGAGAAAGAAAGAAAAAATCATCTATCAGTAAGGTAGTCAACAACAAATATGTACGAACGTCATTTTCTGGTAATTGACACAATAGATTGTAACTGCGACTCTTATAACAGTAATGCAAGGTCAAACACAGGCTGGCATTGCTTCAGTGTCCGTTTACCTAGCCATGTGCCTGCTAGTAAATAACTCTGCATAGACACTCTTCTAGTTACGGATCGTTCATCAAGGCAGTTCAAGAAATTCAAAGTGCACTATCTAATGTTGAGCCGTAATTTCGACAACAGCTAGCTTCCGTTAAGCTTAGGACCAAGTATGTATTCGGGTTCATATGAAAGAAAAAGAAATAGAGGAAGAGCGGAAACAAAAGGGGGAAGGGGGAGAGAAGAGAAAAAGGAAGGGAAAAAAAAGGGAATGGCCAACGAGGGAATCGAACCCCGGTGCCTAATGATGCGGAGTAAAGATATCAAGTAAGTATACTAACGCTGAGAACGCTAGGTTTGCATCGCTAGGCCGTACCAACTCGGCCAAAAGATGTCAGAGTTAAATTTTTATATATAGTGCTCGTTAGGGATAAGGTCTACACTAGAGCCAGGCCCGGACCATTCTAAGTTTGGACAGATTTTAGGACACGTGTATCCAGGAGAAGGGCTGGGGAAACTCCGTAGCCTAGGCACAAGAAGACCCTACTCGTGACACAAATGGAAGAATCATGATCATATGATGTGCTAGACACAGAGTTTTTCAGTGCCATCACGCTGTACGGTTATCTAGTCTGACTATATTATATTATACAACTCACTATTGGAAAATACGAGTGCTAGCAGTTCATTTACAGGTCCCAGCCTATCTCGCCCCTATTGCCATCTTGGTTCATGCTACTAGCCTTCTACGAATATAAGAATATAAGGCTTGTTGTGGCGAGTTGGTTGTTATTAAGTGGTATCGAAGCATGCATGCTTAAAAAGCGAACACGGATATATAGTAGCTTACGAACGTCTCTAGATCTATCGAGTAATAATAGAGTCGGCACGTATACTCGTAGTCAAGGGATTAATGATATATCAACAGCAGTTAGAAGCAAGGTAAAGCTTCATGAAATACTTGGCCATTTCATGAATAATATATCAGCACTATATTATAAACGATAGGACCAATTAAATACAGAGACCAAGGGTTGTAAACGTGATCTACAAGACGTTTATCACACGAAGGCCAGAGATTTAAATCTTTCTAAACCGTGTTCAAGACTTCTGTAGCTCGCCCGGTTATCCTTAACGTCCTTTGCGCAATCATTATTTCCCATTTCTCTCGTCTATCTATCTGGTGGGCTTGATATGACCCTTTGGATTTCCCCTCCTAACCAGCAACTAAGTCCACGTGCAAATGGAAATTTATATAGATCATGTTTTTAGACAATAATCCAGTAGCGATAATTGGGTTCATTTGATTATCTATGGCAACTAGCACGATTAACAGTTAGATGTAAGATAAGCAAGTTAAGTTGTTTGCATTTGTAGACTATTTTCCTTGACTTGGCTACATGATCTCACTCTCTACGGCCAATCTACGAGCCGTTGAATGATATGCAAAGCCCAGTTAACTCGGCGTCTCCGCAACCCTAGATCGTCATATATCGATATATTAAATCACTAGTTATTTCATTTATCTTTTATTTGTTGGGTTTTAGTTCATATAGTCTAGTCGTAACCAATAGCCCTATTTATATTTGAAGTATTATAGCTTTCATGCTATAAAGATAAATGAAGCTTACCGTATACGTTGATATATTTTATAAAGGTGTATCTTGACACACATCTTTAAACCTTGGTGATTTAAACCTAAATAGCCACCACATTAAATCTCAAAGCCCGTTGGCAAATTAACTAGGGGTAACCTTCTGCTTAATCGGTAACAAAGCCTGCAGTATGTCCCGAATCCCGTTTAAACAAAGTATAGGTCTATATATTCTTAAGAATATCTTTAAATTACGTTATATGCAGGTCTCCGCAGTCGTATGGGAGCAGCAAATTCAGCGGTTATATGGCAATCCAGCAATATTAATACTGTGAAGGTGTAGCTATTCGTGGAATATTTATATATGAGTTTGCACAACGTACCAGAGTCAGATTACGGAAAAGGCGTAAGGACCCGAAACTCTCTAGCATAGTGATCTAATGTTACCGGATCAGTTGGCTCTCGACCATGTTTACATGAATATTAAAGTCCTGCAGTGGTAAATAAGAATCGGTTTCTTGGGCAAACTGACTTACGTGATCTTTTTTTTTCCTTACGAAAAACCTTTCGACAAATCATAAAACATAGGTCATATGTAGCAAGCTCGTCTCTGATACTGTCCCTTTAAACGTGGATGACCTTATTAAGATTAACATAACATGTATATGGATAGCACTGGTGGGTAAAGGTGTTTTGGAATCCTTCGGGCAATAGTGACAAGGTTCATCATCTATTACTATCATTGGCTACTTGACATGCTTCTAGAAAAGCTGAGGACCCATTTTCTGAGTATAGTCTAGTTTTCGCTATAATATGGTTTACCTGTTCTTTATTTTTTTACGTCCTTATGACTTAGCGTGTTTCCAACTTGAAATCTGCCAAAACATATCTTCCCTAGCCAATACAGTTTGTCATCGTATGGCTTTTAAGGGTTTTCATCGTTGTGTTGGGGTGGTAGGCCGTAGAATGAAACCAGTAAAGTCATGACAACTGCATACTCCAGCAACCAGCTTCGGGTAAAGTCTAGGAATTTCGGGTTTCAGTTTCTAGAGTGTCAAGAACCCTGCAATTAAGGTAGGCGAAAGACACTTGTTATTGCGCGAAGTTCTCTAAAACTACCTTCGTGGACTAATCTAACTATATACAGAAGTCTATTTGTTGTGCAGTTTCAAGTGTGCCTTGTGAGGTAGAGCGACCTGTCATCATAATAGACAACAACAACTCGGAACTACTCACAACGCTCCTCTTATGGCGCTTGAGAAATACATCAGTGCGAAAGTCGTCGTGAATCTCAACGTTTACACAGCGTTGGCGGCTGAAGAGCAGGGGTTCCTCAACGGCAACGGAATTCCGAGAAAAGTCGCGCGGCGCTAATTGCATCGGGCTCTATTCTTAGTGACTACCCGATCTCAGCTCTGTAGCTTGTTTCACCCAACGGCCACCATAACTGGAATCAGCATAGGCGTTTTGTGTTGTAGCACAACGATGCGAGACCGTCGGCCTTGGCAACCTTCGGCGATGGTGTACTAGTAGCTTCGGGTAGAGCGCCGGGCTAGCACGCGACGGGCTAACCATGGGCCATGGAGACATCCTTACATAGTAGTGCACACGTGGGATTAGAGGGAGTAAGGCCGGGTTAGCTGCAGGACCCTTATGCCTGGTAATACTAAGTAGTATGCTGGTTTAGAGAATCAATGCTGAACCCAGCTCAATCATTTAGAGTAAACCGCCGTGACTAGAAAATTATCTACCTGGCCGAAATAGGCAAGTTATCACGAGGTATAAGCTTCACCAGAAGTTGCTAGAATGGAGAGCTTATCTAGATTTCAGAGAACGACATCCGACCTCTCGGAGATAAAGCTACCTAGGTAAATATATGTGGCTCGGAGGGCTCTCTAAGTAGAAGTCTTACAACACATACTATCAACATTACTTAAATATCATAATAATATTTGTATAACCTTGACTTTATTTTATAGCTCAAAGGGATCTACTCCCATCTTAATGTCTTATGTTATGCGTCAAAGGCAGCTTCCTTGTAACCAGTTTAGCTTCACCTCCGGGTAATTGAGATCTCGCTTCCAAAAAACAGGGGTATCACATGGGGCTTTGGCTTCCAGTTCGGCTTCCAATTCAGCCTAAATCAAGGTGTAGCTGTGCCGAACTGAACTGGCATGTGTAACTGCTAGACTAGGTAGTCCAGATGGCTACCAGTTCCCAATAAGTAACCGCCGGAACATTACTCTTATATGGCTCTGAGTGTCTTTCCTATTCGCGATGTGAAAGCTTGACAAATAGCTAACATAATGCAAGCATCACACTCTATATCGTATACGCTCCGTTCGTCAAAGGCAGAAGAACCCCAGAGCAATGCAGACACCATGATCCATGATCCATGAGACTTTACGATTCATGAACGATGTCGCTAGCTCTCTTATAATCGCTTAGGACTATTGACTATACCTGCTTATTAGACCAGTCCTGTCAGTGGAATATGGGAGTTAGACTAAACGAGCTGAACGAGACTACCAGTACGTAACGCTTTCCAGTGTCTAGGTTAGGGTATTTACATAGATGAGGCTTGGTCCACAGATTAATAAGCTGGTCGTCGCTATTACGTAGCCGTTTATAGACATGGAATCTAGTTTACAGTGCAGGGACGATAGTGTAGGGGTTTTGTTGGCGGGTTTGCCGTCCCCACGATGTGTCGCAGATCTAACTCCCCACTTTAAGGCAAAAGGGCCGCGCATGAAATCTATACATCGTATACCTCCTAACCATAGAATAAGCATAGTTACGAGTCATGTGAAAAGATAGCTGCTGAAGGCGCCATGTGTGATATAAGGCCGTCTATAGATGGTAGAGGCACTGAGGATTAGGTAATCTCAGCCTGTTGTGTGTATCTGTCATTGAAGTAACATTGAAAAGGTGTTACTGCGCAGGATGTCTGCATATGTACATTAGGGCCTTATCTGGCTAGAGTAAGTTGATGACATATTTATGTACAGCATGTTACCTAGGTTTCTGCCGGGGGCGGTAGGTACCGAAGAATACGTTTGTGACAGGGAGGCAATCCACACCGGTGAACTGTTCTCTACAAAACAGTCCCTAGCGCGTCGAGATAGTTCGGTCGGAGATTTAGTCTAGCGTTCTTCAAGTCACCCCTAGAGACAGTCCAGACATTTCTTGCCGAGACTCGGTCGTATGGAAATTATACCTAGCGGTGCTATAGAAGCGCCGAGTAGCTTATGAAGCAAGGAATACCAAACCTCGCTTCCCTACGGTAGCCAAGGGTTGACTGATTGACCATACACGAAACACGGCTATTGAAAATTGACAGCGCAGATCTTGGACTGTGATACGGGATACCCAAGCTAGAGCTAGTGAACGGTGGGCCTCAAGGCTGGCTTTTCTAACAGACTTAGAATCCCCAAGGGTAAAACCTAAAGAGCGCAACGAGCAAAAGCGCCGTCCATAACAAGCGAAAGTGCCAATTGGTGATTGCTAGGTCACCCCTAACTGCGGCCTTTTGTTGTAAGGTAGCTTATGTGGATGGAAGTATCTGCACCATTGTGCCTCCTATCATGATATCATTCTACTAGACTGGGGCAATGCGTAAACCCTCATCGACGGACTGACTACAACATGGTAGGTAAATCATAGGGGCACGCTTATCATGACCACCATACCATGTCTGTCATCCGTGACGGCGGCGCATAACCATCTGCTGCGCCGGTGGAGCTACCTGGTTGCAGGTCAAACGGCCGTCCTGCTGCAAGCAATTGAAGGAACAACTCTGTTCCGTCCTGTAGCCATCACGAAGTATCTTGGTGTTTCGAGTGCAGAGTGGTAGCCTGGCCTGGGTCAAAAATACCTCAAAGATACGGTATCAAAGTGTCGTACCCTTCCCGTTATTGTATTCGAAATGGCCAATGTCATTAGATATACATTCCTTGACATATGGCTGTTCAGTTATTGATACGGTCAACAATCTTGAAATTTGTGTAGGTGTAAATTATGCGGCAAGTATATCAGTAAGACCACACTGCAATTATCATCTCCGCGGCAGCAAGTTCTATTGAAAGGGATGTTGCATGGAAAGCCCCCCAATGTTACCTGCAAAACACAAGTTTATGTTGCAGCAAAACAAAGAAATCAGTCGATTTCTCAGATCGATCAACACGCAGCTTGCTGTGCATTTTGTATTGCAGCCTCATTTATCTCCATAAACATACTACTATCCCCCGTTTTCCGCCCCGTTGAACTTGACTTTAGCGGTACGCTAACAATTATCATATCATCTTCCCTACCATAGGTAGTACTAGATAGTGGATGTACCTGCAGGAAAGGGGATCCCTGTCTCCGTACCATCGGCGTCCTTCCGGCCTCGCCAACGCAGTGCAAGGTTAAGGATAGCAGTTTATAGTGCTGATTAGATGCTGTACTATGTAGTGTAGACTAGATTACGCCTGGCCCGGCATGTGGGCCGGCATGCAAGTCGGCAAGTTCCTAACTCGTATCACCAATAGCACAGCTAGCTATTGTTATCCGAACGCATGATCTGGCGGACTCTATTTATTCAGTTCGAATTAGGAACATGTTGCCGATAACGAGAACGCGAGTATCTGGTGCACTGTGCCTCACGTGCATGCTTGCCTATGCGGTGTTAACTCCTGGGAAGTAATGAAAGGGAACAATCAGCACTCTACCTAATCTAGTGCACACTCCACAAGTCGGACAATTCACCCATGTTATCCATCGGAGATTTTGATCAACGCTTTCCGGCACCGTAAAAATAAAAGTTTGGCTGGAAAAGTATTGTACATAGAGGGCTGACATGCCTATGCAGAACCTTGTGATCACTTCTATGCTTGTGAACATCATATTTTGGATTCCATCCACCGGACAATCAAGAGCACGTTGAACGTCAAACTGTCTTGCCCGTAACCCTAGAGAGAAGGCGAGTCTTTGACCGTATTTTCTTGGGTTACAGCAGCTCCTAAAAGCCGTTAGCTCGGCTGATCAACACTGAAGTTATACAAGTTTACGGCTGAGCTACATCGCAGGTCTGCATATCTACCTACGCACTTACATGAAATATCAGATCATTTGCAGCTATGTGTAATCCGTACTGCATTAGGGGCCCATTTCCACCTCGCCCATTGATACCTTGCTACGTGGCTGTAGCAATGGCGATGGCTATTTTCTGCATAATGGCGGTTAGAGCCGAGAACATAGGCACAGCAATAAATACCTGTTTGGCAGAAATTTATGAAGTGACAGCGAAGTAAGCCCTTGGACCAGCCCCATGGTGCTGATCCCGCACCGGCAACTTGCATGCCGCGGCTACCAAACTATTACCAGCACCCAGGAATTGGTAACTGATTTGGTACGAATGAAACACTACCAGGAGATGCTTCATACATTACCTCCCTGGCTGCATACTATCATACAGCCTTGTGTCGGCTACTCTATCCTTGTTGGGCAACAGCCAACTGTTCTATACATAGTAGGGATTGCCTAGCTATAACGAATATCAATAGATATGCGCATCGAAATATTCATGAGAAAAAAAATACGTCTCAAATGTTGCTGTCCCTCACTGACCTAAACCGGATTCCTATTCCTATTCTGACCTTCCACGAATTGCTCTACCTGCCTTTTTTAGAGTATAGTTTGGTGGTAGTACTAGAATATAGGATTCGCAGCGCATTAAAGCCGCATTAAAGCTATGAGCTATCCCTTCATGTGCAGGTCTACAGGACTAGACTATACGATATGAAGAGAGCAGACGAGGCGCGCTTAAGATGTCCTGCTCACGCATAAACCCCGCTTGTCCGAAATTTGCAGGTAGCAACAAAAGGCCTGTTACCTAGGTAGTTTGGTCAGATCATGAAGGAGAACTTTAAGCATCTGACTGATGTCAGTTATCCATCGAGCACACTAGATACTGCGTAGTTTGTTGGTGTTATGTCTGTGCTTGAATGCCCCACTGAAATAGCCTTAGTGGAAATCATTCTAAAGCAGCGGCACAAGAATGCGTCACCTTATAACAATATTCAAATTCTGTGCATTTAACAACAAAGTCTACCTATTTAAACGATTCTACCTGACTTTTTAGTGCGGTAAGAATTGAAATGAAGAGAAACATAAGATATTGACTGCCAATGCACAAGAGACGGAAGTTCCAGGCCTGAGCTAAGAGTAGAAATATCTGATATCTGCTGTGCCTCTGGGTAGGTAGCTAATTTTCAAGTAGCTACTTTCGTATAGATATGCTGGCTGTACTTGCCACTAACAATATGTTGCAGCCGGCTTGAAGCGATCGCCAAGTTCGCCTTACTAGGCGCAGATGCTTCGGGACCGATGCTAGAGGCTAGAGACGAAGTGCTTGGTTTAAAACGGAGAAGCGCTGAAAAGCATGACCGCATGCCTGCCTAATGTAGAACAAGACCACCCACGTTGAACGTAAATGGAATGAGGGTCTGATGAGGGGAAGTGTTTCTGTCCTGGATCGACAGCATACGGCTAATTAGATGCCACCTGCAGCACGTATCGCGATAACAGCGGGATATTAATTGTAAATAGGAATGCATACCGGTACACCCCGCCCTTGGTGGGCTGCCCATGTGCCCATCGCGCTTGGCAGTTGGAAGGAGATACGGAGTACCATAGCACACTGCAGCATAGTGTATGAGAACGAAGTGAACTTGTAATTGTCAAGTGCCGGACGGGTGAATGTTCATTGTTAGTTCACCAGACGGCTCGCAACACCTACCTACGGAAGCATCGTGTAGGTACCATAATTCGACCCGGAGAGGAACGGTGCGGGGAGTCTGAGCGGAACCAATAACAGCTTGGGCGGGAACTAATGAAATGCGGAGATGGGGTTTCATGACAAAGAGGAGGTTGCACTGTCGTATCTGATGGTGTGACGAGGTACTTTAGACTAGCCACGGCTCACGATGTTCTACCTACCTGTAACATGTAGGTGGCAAGAGGGACGATCGGACTGAGGGTCTGACTAGGCTCTCGAGTGAACCACCTGGTGGAGGCACCTTAGCCCAGCCCTACGATTTAGGAGATACAACGATAACATGGAATCGCAAGTCCCCTACTGTTTTGGGCCTCGTTTGCGAAATGTATTCTATCAAGTGTGGTATCGTATGATTATTATTAGTATGCTCCAGCGGGTCTCACTAGCCCATTCAAGGTTTATCTTGTGGCCGATGATTTTTTTGAGCGGATCGTGGGGTTAAATTGTCATCTGTCTAACAATCTAAGCTCGGGATCTGAGTATCTTGCATAAGTGTCTGAGTAAATACTTCTGCTAACCTGCTAATTAACGTTTCGTGACGAAAACATTGTTAGCCTGACGCGATCTGCGGTCGACGTTGAAATTTTACTAGCAGCTGATTATGCCTGCCAAGTCGTCGTTGACAGCTCCTTTAAACATGTATATTGAGCGGGAACAGGCCAATATTCGCTTCTCGGGTGAAATCAAGGGGGCATGATGATGTTGCAGGCTGGCCTCCTGCATTGAATATGCAGCTCGAACGGCTAGCTTGCGCCATCTGTTTTGCAGGACTCAAAGGTTAGTCGAATCCGGCTGCATCGAGCACGAATCTGGCAAACCGACCACTTCCCTAGCATTCATTTTTCGATGAATCTGGAGGAGGAATAATTACCGGCCTCCAACAAGGGGGGCTATAGACCAACCATAGTATCTGTTGCTGCAGGGGTCCTATAACTAGCCGTTGCACGTGCCCGTAGTCGAAGATCGAGGAACAGTTCTCACTTATTTTTGGTATTGGTTATGATAGGTGAGCACTCGTCTGGGTAAGGGTATGGTGGGCGCAGCTACAACGAGCCGAGTTGAGCAGACTGTGTATGTTCTTGTAGCTTCTATCTTGTGGATCAGGCTCTGCCTCGTCTCGTTCGCTAGGCATCGCGATCCGTTTGTTCATCCGCCATTGCTTGCTATTACGTTACCAGGTGAACTTGCATTCATCCCTCCAAGTCAAGAAGACTAGTTTGCGCAGCCACGGCCATTGGTCCATCAAGCCCGTTTTGTGCCGTTCTCCCCACACTTTCTAATTTCGGTAAGCTGATCTGGGGTCCGGAAACGCACGCTACCCAGATGTATTTAGAACAGGGGGGGGTTGCGAGAAGTTCAGCGTCTCTACCACGTTGAAGCCTGTACCTGTATTCACTGAATAAAAAAAAAAGTTGCTTGATCGGATGTTAACAACCCTGTACGCGCACCCCAGGAACCTATGCTGCATTGGTGTGAATGGCAACCATATCTTGTGCCGTGCCGCCTCCGAACTAGCTCTCGCGCTCGGTTGTCGTCCCGTACCGGCGATGCAACCGAGACTGCATATGGCAACAACCGGCCGTTAGCATCGTGGTTGGCTATTTATTCGGACTCTAGGTGCGGTAGGAATAGTCTGGGGAACCTGACACCGATCATGAACGCAGCAATCCTAATGCAACATCATCTGGCCTCAACTGGCTCTTTGCGGATCGAGCCAAATCCGAAAAAACTTATTACTCATAATAAGGTTATTCTCGGCAGACACGTTTAAGGGTCCTGCATTCTAGGCATGATACTATATCGACATCCAGGTATATATGAGGAACAAGGCCGCCTGCGCAGGAAAATAGTATGGCAATATGTGAACCGGAACCTAGTTACTATTGCATACTAATTACAGAGTACCTCGAAATACGTGAGACTTCCAGACATTGTTGGATTGTTGGCAATGATGGACCATGTTAGGGTTCCAGTCTCGCTGCACTACTGCGGGTGACTTAGACTATCTCGCAATCAGTACCGTGGCACTCCAAGATGGGCGGTGAGGGACCGAAACTCATTTCACGAGTCAGCTGGCCATGAACAGTCGACGGTAGCTCATTCCACCCACAACCCGAAGGGCAAAACCAGCCGCGATGTTGTGCAGACGGCTCGTGATACTACACAATCTCGCGATCACCACTCAGCCCACGCTCAGCCCACACTGCATGAACCAACCGATCTAAGACGATAAATATGACAGGTCGAATTGTAGTCATATTGAATCAGTGAATATTGGGCGACAACCTTACGGTTCTCTACTCGGCCATAATTGGACCGTGGCGTAGTACATTCCGTACCGTTGCATTGCGAGCCGTCGTTACATTGAGATGCAGGGTGTTTGCGGGGGCTATCGACGCTTTGGGTAAGGCCATTATCTCCCCGATACTTGTTGGTTGATTAAGATGTATACTCACGCTCTTATAGTATTACGCGTACTATCAGCATAGGCAGTATCTTTTTGTCTCATTTGTCGGGGCGGGGCGACGAGAACGAGCCGGTTGTGCAATCTCTCTTAAAAAATTGTCAGCACTTATTCTCGCGTATGATCGGAAAACTGTGACAGACGAGCTGTCCTGTTGATGCTGGTCGTCAAGACAAAGTATGGCCAGTATCGTTTCCTTTTCTGGAGATCAGCGTATAACAAGTCCTCCTAAAACGGATTGTGCCTAGGGGTCGTTTATAGCGTTACAGAGGTCGGCTGAAACCAAAAAGAATAGAAACTCGTCTTCATAATCCGGCAGGCAACAGGGCGCATTCCCCAATTCGTTGTCTACGATTTCTTCCGCAGCTTGTTTCTCTGGACCTGGAGTGGAGAGGAGCTGGGGTGATGAAAGATTTGACCTTCCTGGTCCTTGCTCCCATCATCCATACCCACTTGTGTGCATGTACCTAGGTATGTGTCTTAAGAAATGTCGCTTAGTATTTTACTCATAAGCATGGCTCTTGAAGTGGTCCTCCCGGACTTATAGCACCATGTGTTATCCGTTCATGATATTACATGGAGTTGATATAGTTACGGCTTGACAACGCGGTTCGACTCTCTCATAGTATATCATTAGCAAATAGGTAAGTTAGTATGTTGAGAGGTCGATTCGCAGGACGAGCAAGGCGTAAAAATTATATATTTCGAAGCAACGGTGGACCAGGTACTGGTATGATTCCTATGCTGGGCATCTGTCACGAGTATGTAGTGTAGATTGCGGTAGTTATCATTTCTGTATTCTCCCCATGAGATACTCGCACTTCGCTTGTAGGTGGTGGAGATGCTACTTACGTAGTTTGATACTGGATACTGTGGACGGCACTATGAGGGGATAAAACCTGGTAATTCGGCAGCGCTACACGTATATCGTTAGGCTAAGACACTGGAAACAATGACAGGTCCGGATGACAACGCTAACCGTTAGGTTTCCCCTAGTCAGAAAGCCAAGCCCCATGGACTGAGAATTCCCCGTATGGACCGTTTGGAATATTTCTATTAAAACATGAAGGAAAAGCCACAAACCTGGGTGCTCCCAAAATTACCTATTCTTTTCATTTGGACTAAAGCATCGTTGGCTTATATCTCTTTTTGCTTGGTAGGATAATTTGACTGGTTATATAGTCCGGCAGAATTATGATTAGGTAGAATATAGAAGTTGAAGTTCTAAATTCGTATATATGTATGCTTACCTCAACTCGATAGGTGGGTCTTTGGCTACCTAGGTAGGCAGTGGGGGGGCAACCATGGGATGAGCTAAGGGTCCTAATCCGGCCAGCTTGAAACAAATTGGCACGTCCGAGACACAATCATATCATCCCACACATTGCTTATCCAAACTTCCACGAACAGGTACAGTATCTTCAAACGGTATCATCTAATTGCCATAATAGTGATGATGGTAGACGTGATATGAAACATACGTGTTTGAACTGTCTACCAACACTATTGATAGTGGATTTGAGTTTCATTTTGACAGAGTTCAAGCTTAACGATACAACTCGAGTCTAATTAAGAACGGAAAGATGTTTATCCGATATACTGAACCGACATTTCTGTCTCTTCCAACAATCAACACATTTATAACCTCATTTGGGAAGATATGTTTTGATGCTAATGAATGTGTGTATTATGAATACTACTTTCTTCATAAAGTTGTTCCTGTACAATGTGAGGAGTAAATATTGTATCTACTTAGAAACTTGTTGATTAGCCAGCTAGATCCTGATATACTCATATCTAACTGTAAGTTTCTCATACATCCGGCGAGATGCAAAGACTGCATGCATCTATTCGAGTGACTTGATATTAGTTATGCAGCATGCTTGGCGGCCATATTCGGAGCCTACCAAAATCGCCGTCACCAAGCATCGTGGTACCCATGCTGGGTGACAATTACTACCGTCTCCGGGATAAGTGGATATTCGTACTGTATAGAGGGGTTGATATCCCATGCTTGGATAAGTATGAAGCCACTCGTATAACTTTTCTGGCCACAACCACCCGTCTTAGATGTTTCTTCCCGTCTCTTGTCTCTCATCCCGTGTCAATCGGCTTGCCCGCCGTGGCGTCGCAGGGAATTATCTGGGGAACGGGTGAGTTTAATCCACCTGCCGTCCCAATATGTAGATGACAAGGGGCTTAACTTCTTGCTCGTCGTTCATACTTGTGACGGCATCTGCAGGTTCGATGTGCCCTGTAACGATCACGTCCCGTTCTTGGAAAACCTCAGGAGCCCCATTCTCGTGCGCCTAGGGCATGGTAGGGAGAAACAAGCAAAAGATCATGACAGTGGCTGTTTCGACCTGCCCTCTAGGGAAATCGACGTAGCTTACGCTGTTGAGGGCTATGACCTGCGTCTAACCAAAAAGCTAGACGATCATGATACTTGCAGCTTTTCTGACTGCTAGTGTGTACCCACACCAATCGAGGAATCTGCGATTCGACAAGAGCTAATGCAGATTCAAACGTCTCACACAATACAAGTTCGTCGGTACAACAGGAGGGCGCGGGAATGGAGATGTAACTTCTACGTCCTGTATGATCCCAATTAGCTAAGTAAGTAAAGCATCCATCGGACCATGGTTACACTACCAATACACTGCTTATATTGTTTCTCACCGGGGCACGTCAGGTGTGTACGCTGTCAGCACCTCGCGGGTAAACGTTGTTGAGATGTTAGTGTAATGCATGTTGTAGCTTGTGGCGCATCATCTTGCAGGACAGATCCAAAACGGGGTTATATCTCTACTTAGTACGGAGAATACTTCTGTTGCAGCGCCTTTCAATCAAAAGCGGCGGGTACTATGTAAGAGGATCTGTCATCATTTACGTACCTAGGTGGACGACGCAACCTACTTACTTGCCTACGCTCTAATTCAATATGCTGCAACATTTTTTTTGATTGCGAATTGAAGACAAAACACGTGTAGCCAGTGCACTCGCAGTGGCATAACAAAACCTACAGCATACCCACGTGTACAGTAGGCAGGGAGCTACCTACCTAGGTAGTAAGTAAGTAGGTAGGTAGGTAGGCAGGTAGCGGAATACTGTAGCACTGCGCAGGTGTTATTAACAGGGGCGCGCGGCCAGGACTCAGGACTCCAGGCTCGTGAACGCTCATAAAGTTAGTGTAAGAACGCCCTCGTCATGCCCCACAACGCACTACGGACGGCGACGCCACCCTAGCTTCTTGGCAAACCTACCCACGCCAGGCCAGGCCGGCCCGCCCGGGGGGCTTCAACCTTCAACCTTCAACCCACGCACATGCGCACATGCAACCCCTGCCGCCATGCCATGCCATGCCAAACCCATCGCTCCCTCGTTCCCGTCTCCCTCTGCCCTCTGCTAGTGTAAGTCACCAACTACCTTCACACACTCCCTACACTCTGCACCGCGCTAGCATGCATATTCGAATCAATACCCTGCCATGCGGTTCGGCCCCTGTTCCATGCTGCTTGCGACCGGGCACACCCCCCCGTCCACTGCAACTATACAACTGCTATGTCAGTTAATGTAGTTGTGTATTATCCCGTTACGGCCCATTTCCATTCTGCTATCTGTAATGGCCGTCGAGCAGGGAACCGGGTTCATCCAGCGCCGCCAACGAGCGGAAATGCTGCAGCGTACTTGGTGAATCGTATGAAACTTCAGTATGGTCCCAACGCCGGCAGCGTCGCTGTAGGGGGCCTGTCTCTACCTAGGTAGGTCTTGGTCTTGATTTCGCCCTGGACTACTACCTATATGTGTACCATACTCCATGCGAGCATCGATATCCTGTCCAAGTATTGCTGCTTGAGTTTTCGCTCTTTCTTAGACCACGGCCCCCGCTCTATACTTCATATTTGAATGTTACGAATGTCCGCCGTCCGTTGAATGTTTCACGACCCCATCACTTCAACCCCAGTGCCGGGACAATCCTACAGTCGGGCTGTGAACGATACTCTTGCGGTCCACGAAGGGAGAAAGAAACCCGAACCTTCATTCATTGACTTTCTTCTATGCCTATTATAAGCTAAGACGAGGGCTTTACTTTTCAACAAACCCAAATCTCAGCAGATATATGGTGTTGGACCCCTCTTACATAAGCCTCCCATCAAAGTTAACCGACGCCCGTATGCCAGCATTCATCACCCAATCTTAATATAAAGGCTACGGCACAGTTCATCTATTCCTCCTGGCCTGACCTTTGGATACTACGGGCTTACCCCTAACTCCGGGAAACATAAAACTATTCATCTTCTTCTCGACCTACAGCTGGGTGACAAAGCTCGTCGCATTGGTGTCAACGCTTCTAGAACCGTCCACCACAAATTATGACTATATCGCCGTCGAACGTTGTGATAACACCATAGTTTTGCGCTACACAATTTATTCTCCCCCCTGACCGTATGGTCAACCCGACCTGCGATCCTACGTCACCAGCATCGATCGGCACGAATACCCAGGCCGAACGATAGCAAAACCTCTCACCGAAGGGCTTATTTTAGGACATCGACTAATTGCTAAATGAGGTGAAAGAAAGGAGCAAGCGATACACTATCCGAACGATTCACTCGCCGGCTCTCACTACACACCAGGACAGATCCTAGTTGTTGTACACGGACGACTTCTACACCATTAATACGACTTAAACTATTAAAATTACTACGGGTCTAATCTAGTCTTGCGTTGTTCTGGTGTCGAAACGCCTTTATATCGGTAAGTGACGGGCTCCGTTGCTGGTTCATCAACCGACCTAAAGCACTGGTCACACAATTGTCGTCCCACGAGGAGTCAATACTGATAGCTCATCAGGTCATCGGAGAATTAAGGGACCTATATACCTTGAATCAAGCCCTATAGACACTTGCGCAACTAAAAGCATTGAAGCGTGTACACTGCCAGATATACAGCTGGCTTGTGATTGCAGACCAGGAATTGGTTTGAGTCTGCCAGAGCATCCGAAATTCGTGCTACGAACCGGCCAGATTCATTAAGTAGATGTATGATCTTCTTACCGAGGAACTAGCGGGTCGGGCCTAGGTAAAGCTTACACATGCATAGAACTAAGCCCAACGTCACATCACATCGCATTGAGGCCCGGCCGACCCCTTCCTAGACCGGGGGTTCCATCACACACGCACACATACATTAAGCTATCTCAAACAGATCGTGTCGCCCCGGGTTTTGCTGAATCGCATTACCTGATCTACCCGGATAATACCCCTCTGCATACATTAATTCGGTATTGTGAAGATATATTCTATCCGTTGCCGCACAAAGCTTATACCTCTAACCCTCTCGGCGACGTACCAGACGATGGAGGTGTTGGAACTTGTCGAAAATGAGCCCGCGGCTCGCCCATATCGATGCAATTGGAACCTCTGTCCCAAGGTATGTTGCTCTACGCCGTGGTGTGCTTGGTCGACCCATTTTCGGTGTCCGGGCCACGCTGACTCGTCAACTTAAGGGGTTCAACCGCAAATCAGATTTACAGAGACACTATCGTATACATACAAATGATCGACCATATAAGTGTATGGAACCAGGATGCGACAAAAGTTTTATCCAACGAAGTGCTCTGACAGTGCATATCCGAACACATACCGGCGAGAAACCTCATCGGTGCCAACATACGGGCTGTGGCAAGCGTTTTTCAGATGTAGGTGATCCATATCCTCCTGGTCGAGCAACTTACTAAAGTCAATTAGTCGTCGAGTCTAGCCCGGCACCGTCGTATCCACACTGGCAAACGACCTTATAGATGTACACACCAGGGCTGTCAGAAAAGGTAAAATATGTACTTTATAGGTCTATCTGACTAAAATACTGACATTTTTTGTCTCCTATTTAGTTTCTGCCGAAAAATCACGATGACTAAACACCTACGGCGATCGCATCAAAAAGGCATGCACTCATCTGAAATCGACGACAGCTCATCTGAATCAGATGGCGGCGAGTCTCCCACTACACCTACACAAAGAGCGATGCCTTGGCTGGGACTTTCTCAAGCACTGCCAACCCTATCTGGGCAAAGCCCCAACCGGTCTCCCTCGTTCAGCAACTTTAGCCAACACCTCGATGAATACGTTGCTACCCAGACCCAGTACGGTCACCGCCACAGCATATCAACTAGTGATGTCCATGAGTACCAAGATTCTTCTATTCCAGGGCAGCACGGGGGCATTCAGTTGATTAATCGCATCCATATCCCCACAAGCACGTACTATGTACCTGACCAGATCAATCCGGCCGTTGCCACGATGAATACCAACCCTATCCAGCAATATCAAGCAAGTCGGCCACAGGAGAGACCTATTCAAGAAATTACTTATTCTACGACTAACCTCAACGGGTCCATTCAGAGCATACCTGGTCATTTTTCTTCTCTCAGTATCCGAGGCCCTCCCTCACAAGGCGGCTACTACCATCTGAATCAACCTCATCAGGTACTGGACCACCAAATTATGGCTCAGTTCCGGCAGCCCATGCAGACGTCAATGCAGCCTCTACCGCAAACGCCGACTGTACAGCATGTACATGGAATTCAGGAGCCGTTCCAACAACCAGCAAGCCATGACACAGGACACTGGTATAGTGAAGTACCGTACAATCCTCCCATAGGAGTGTCCACAATTGACCAGGTCCCTACCTACGGTTCGGGGTTAATTACGGGTTGGGATTACAAGCCAGAACTGGACGATCCAACGATGCAAATGCCAAGTGCGCGACTCGACAACATGTAGTTTTTATAGTTTGGCCGTCTCCCTCGCGCTTCGCATCTGTGCAAATCTACATCTCCCTATTTCCTGGCGCTATATGCCACTTCGGAGAAACAGGCGCGTACGATCCGCTGTATCATATATATCCTTCGTCTCCTGTGTCTTTTTCACGGTCAAGGATATGCGTATTGGCCGCATGGTCCTTTTCGCAATCGTACTCGCTAGATGGATACCCTCACCCTCGTCCTCTTCTTTGTCCCCGGCAAGAGATAACCCTATATCATTACAGTGAATCTTCGTTCCGTATCGCCTAATGCACAGACCTTGTTGGCGCTTGTTTCATACAGCATGGAAAGCTTGTTACCGCGACCCGTTCGAGATAGTGCTAAGCGTATACCGAGCTGTTCCTTCTAGGGTTCTATCTTTGGAACATGTATCCCAATTTTCCCAGTACGGCAACGAACGACTATTTCGAAGTAAATCTATGACACGGATATGTCGGATCTCTGTTGGATTCGACGTGCTTCGGTGAGGAAGCGTTGCGTTTGCCGATCAAGACTTCAAGATAGAACCCCTGGTTAGCATGCGACCGACACTTTGTATTTCCCACCTTTTTGTATGACGACTGCCACGAATAAACCGACACCCTCCCGACGATTTCGAACGCGATATATCTCCTTCCGCCCTCTTTTCCATGTTTTTCCCCCTGAGGAATAAAGATTTTGCGATACTATACAGCGGTCGAATGGATGATTCTGTTTGCAATTTTTTAACCAAAAATACCTGTACTTATATTGGGGCCATCACCATGACTTGGAGTACTATTGGGGTTTGATTTGGCGTGGCGTGAAGAGAGACATGCGGATACCATTCTGTTCTATGCATCTGGCCAGGCGCACCCGGCGAGGGTTGAGTATTGCGAAAAGGAAGCATCATATATGTCGTATTCTATTATTAATAGATACTTGACGTTGATTTTGACATTTGCATCGTCTTTCATCGCTGTATAATTCGTTGATATTTTATTCTTAGATGCCGAGGGTCAATAAGGACAAGTTGAGGCGTTGGAGCGAAGGGATGAGAAGAACAAAAAACATTAATGAGAATATGTCAGCCTACGTCCTCATATATCAACACTATCGCCCCGTTACTCTAGCGGCTAAGAAGAAAAAAGCAAAAGGATTCAGGCGTCAGACTCCTTAATCTCGCGTAACATGCACTGTTGTTGGGCCGGGCGAATGAGATTTAGTCTACTCGATTTCACAACATCTCGCAGACGGCCACCTGCATAGAGATATTAATTACTCCGGAAACCTCCAAAACGGGCCGCCGTTATGACTAGTCATCTTTTTCCAGCTGGGAGTGGCCTCGGTCACAGTCGCCCTGCGTGAAACATTTAACTAAACCAACACGGCGTGACGAGGACGACTTTCTTGATATTCATTTCTACGGGCAATCGCGGCGTTGAACAGGGCATTCTCCCTCGCCGTTGCCATCCCTCAGGACGTAGGATGGGATTGGCGCATCCAAGCGAGAAGCCAAGACGGCGTAATTCGGGGGACCGCGCTGCAGCGTGTCGCTCGCTTCTTTCGGGGGCTGAGTTTAATGCTCCTCCGACCGTCTCGGCTGAGTTCACTCCTGCACATTTAAGGTTGCATAAAAGGCCGATCGAGGTATTAGTTTCTTCACTCGGGATGCGGCGCAGATCGAACCTTAAGCGTCTTTTAAAATATACTCAAGGTTCATGTGCGTGTTCCCGTTTCTTGAGGGATTAAGCTCGGAAGTATCATGCGGCATATACATGGTAATCCCATGACGGTTACCGATGGTGGGTAAGTGGAATATACGCCATTGTCGGGTATCACGAGAAGTTAAGGCTGGAAGTATCGAGCATCATGGGCCGACGCCCCTTATAACCTTGTGATAATCTGGTGGGACGGGATGTTGCCACCACCACGTGTGAGGAGAAGAGCGGACAGAGGAATCATGTAGTCCGCGAATATAAAAGTACCACGAAGTCTCCATCTGAACAGCTACGCAATTATTGACTCTCCGCGCGCCTTCGTCGTACCCCCGTGGTCGAATCTAACTTCGGTAGACGGTATACCTATCGAGCCTTCAGTGCTCTCACCACTACGAAATGTAACGGGAAAGCTAAACGGTTTAGCCTTGATCGTACATACGTACGTATGCTCCTACCATTAGAGGAGCCAGGCCGTCCTTATAGCGGCATGAAATCCGAGCAGGGTTTGCGGTTTCTTGCGATGCGGCGGTGAACATACGTCACGTGTAAGAAGAGGAAAACAAAGAAACGGTTTATCTCAAGGTGTAAGGGGACGTGGTGTGCGGTTGGCGCCTAAAATAAGCACGCACCACTCCTTGAGCAACCCGTGACGCGTTCCTACCGGGCGGCATCAAGCCCAACGGGAAAGGATTATTGAAGAAATAAATGGACGAGCAAGGGGGCGAGGCTAGAACAAGCTAGAGGCGCATGTTGTTGAATAGGCAGGAGGCGGAAGACCAGGAGATGTCGCCTACGACGTGACTATTGGGGGTGGTGATAATACGCCGCTTTCTTGCATATAAAGAAGTCATAAGGTCGACGTCATTCTAAAGTAGTCGATACAAATACAAGAAAGAACATCTAGACGTATCTATATCACGAAATTGATACAATACAGATAAGGTTACATCTTTTATATATATTTGTATGTGTGCTCTATGTTTGGCGACGGCTGGCTATGATCTGAGACCCATCGTCTTAAAGATATTCATTTACTTCGTGATTTACGCAGTCCCTTTTTCTGGTGCGCTGCCAGCGTGTTCAATCTCACCGAGCTTTTCAGAAATGCCCTTCTCTTCATCCAAATTGTCACTGTCACCTGTCAAGCCTACCTCCGCCGTGGAAAACTTATCCGCCGGATCTCTGTAAGCAGGGACAAAGTTAACCGCTACAGCGTACGACAATGCGGCGACGAAAAAGGCCAGAGGAACGACCATGGCTTTTTCCGTGCCGAGATTGTCGGCCGCAACACCGGTGAGTGGCGGGACGACGGCGCCACCAGAGACACCCGCGACAATCCAGCCTGAGCCTCTCTTTGTATGTCTGCCTAGCCCACGCATACCGAGGGCCACAATAGTTGGGAAACAGATAGACTCAAAGAACAGCACCACGTAGAGCAGCGACATACCCGTCCAGCCATCATGCGTAGTGGCGGGAGCGATAAAGACAATACAAGAAGTCAGGAAAACTAGGAACACCCAACGAGGGCGGACATAGTTCATTACGAACGAACCAAAGAACCGACCTCCTGCAAAGGCACCCTGTGCGCCGGAGAGGAATTGCGCGGCGCTAGAATCAGTAGACCAGGGCTGCGTGTCCCGCACGTAATTGATGAAGTAGGAGGCGATGGCAATCTGCGCGCCCGTGTAGCAGAATTGAGCGCCAGCGGCATGGAAAAGTCGGTACTGCTTCCAGAAGGGCTTGTCGTCCGCATTGGCATGGGTCTCGCTGGCTTGAAATGCCATATCGGCATCCGTAATCTCGGGGATTGTCGAGATAAAGAAGGCGAGCGCAAGGAGGAAGACGAATATTCCGATAGCGACGTACACCCACTGCACGTTAGCGAGGGCAGTCGAGTCATCAAAAGTGAAGAACACGTAAGAGCCGAGGACAGGCGCAATCACGGTGCCGATTCCGTTGAAGGCCTGGGAGAAGTTGAGACGGATCTCGGAATATTTAGGTGGACCGCATACTAAAATAAGCACCGATTGTTAGGGACCGTTTATGCTGCTGGGATAGACTCTCTGCTTTACCAGTAATGTATGGGTTGGCGGCTGTTTCGAGAGAGCCCAGTCCGCTGCCAACGACGGCAATGGCAGTACAGAACCCACCGAAAGAACGCGCCTTGATGCAAGGAATGGCAATGAATGCACCAATACCTTATGTGCCATCCGTATCAGCTAACTGTGTTCGAGCCTTGAAGTCTAGCAATTGGCACATACCATATAAGGTGAGACCCCACATAAATGTCGCTCTGTACCCATAGTGCCTCAAAATCCAGTTGGCGTGGCCGAGAGAAGCGAGAGGATATGCGCTGAGTATGAAATTAGTCGGGGGTCTATGCAAGGGATTGAAGGCGCAACAAACCCGAAATAAGCTGCTTGGAGACCAGCCGATCTTGACTTGGTGATATGAAGGGTATTCTGGAAATGTTTCTGAAGTTGTTGGTAAGCATATAATAAATACTCTTTACAATTGCAAATCGGCTGACGCCGTTATCGGCAAAAGCCTCATCAACGGCCAGATTCGCCGTGGGAGGGTTTTCAAACGGATTAAAAAGCAGCGTGCCAACCACTTACGTTCAACGTGTCCAGTAACCCGTACGAGAACCCCCAGAGAAAGAACAGGACAGTTACGAGACAAATCGGGTAGAGGGATTGCCGGAGGGTGAGCTCGGCCGCCGAGGTGCGCTTGCTGTCTTTCACCTTGAGCGAGCGGCTCCGGATGAAGTCTTTGAGGCCCATGGCGAAGTACGGCAAGAGCGCCTCACACGACTCGGGGTTGCGGGTAAAGGTGAGCGCAGAATGGCAGAAAGGAGAGCCTCTTGGTCTTAGTTACACGACACGGGCGTAAGGAGTCGGCTCCAAAGTTTCCAATGCAACGGTGGCTTGCTTGCGTTGGAGAGAAAGAGGAGGAGAGGAGATGGGGGGGTATATAACCAAGAGCGACAGTTAGACGGATGGGTCAGCGGATGGACGATGGTTGGATGTGTTTGGTCTGTTGGCCATCCACCGCAGCCATGCAGATCACGAACACCGCATCTTCCTACGGCAAACCAATCCAATCCAATCCAGGCCCTGTCCTCGGGGGATGTTTACGATTTGGTCATGGTTCTGCACACGGCGCTCTCGTTGCCATCGACTTAAGACAGCAGGACATACAGTAGTCTCCTGCCGCTACCCGGTACAACGAAGGCTGGGTAGGCTGGGGTATTACCTAATCCTGGGGGTTTGCCCACATTTGCGTAATGTAGTGTGGGGAACCCGGGGCAATGACGATACGAGCAGAAAACTCGGGGCATAGACACGCCGCAGTCACCCCGAGGGGATGCTGGTCTACGTCACGTGCCGTATACTTGGTGTAGCTGAAGTCGCATTTTCATTTTCTTCTTCTTCATTCATCATCATCATCATTCATACTCTCAACATCGTATCATCTTGATTTAAAGACCAGGCCGCCTTGCTAGGTCTAGGCGCCTAGTTGTGGTGCAAAAACGGGACCTACCTTACTTAGTGCTCACTAGTAAATCGTCCTGCCGTTGACTAGTAGGTACTAAATAGCTTGGTTATGCTCGTGAATAAATGACGATGGGCGCTTAACTAGACCGACCCTCATCTGACGACTAGTGCTCTTCGATCATTCAATTGATAGGGGACCCCTAAAGCTTAATTGAAGAGCTTTTCGCCCCTGCAATTCTCAACCGACTCACAAACCTGACTTTTGAGCAGTGATCGTAGTACGGTAAACGGGAGGCCTACCTGGGTAGTGTTTAAATCCTACTAGAAAAAGTTGAAAAGAACCTTGGAAGAAGGAAAAATGGAATAGAAAGAGAAAGTACAGTAGGTAGTAGGCGGGAGGACCTGCTAGCCCGGAACCTTAACCACACTTAGCCATAACAGAATTTCAAATGACTGCCAGCTTTAGCAATCCTTTCTAGCCAGCAATAACTACTTCTTTAGAATTTGATACAAAAAAATTAACAGTATTATTTGCTTATATGTGTGAAATTAGTTATTTAAACAAGGTTGATTTCAAGAAATCCTTTAGCAAGCCTTAAAGAACAACTGCTAGGGACTTTACGCCATGCCTAGATCTGTCCGGAGCTAAACCCCACTTTTGAGCCAACCAAAGGATTCAAGCCCATTAGATCGATAATTAGCCCTTTTAGGAAAGCTTAACCATCTTTGTTTTGTCGCGATTGACTTTGGTTGTGCTGTTATACTTTCTTAGTTTCCTTACCTCGTCGTGATTAGAAAACCTCCGGCCATATCGAGGTTCCTACGGCTACCTGGTGCGATATCTGTGTTTTGTTGGTCGCTTGTAAATAAAAGAATACATGTACGTACGCCCTAAAAGCAGCTGTGCACCGAGTATTAACACAATACTTAGGTGTCTATGAATTGTCCCATTCTGGAGGGTTGCCGACAAGTCTTCTAACTTGGGCACGTATCAGTATTGCTAAGATCAACCAATTCAGAGTCTGTAAGTCTAGAACGAGCAATAGTAGGCGCAAAGTTCTTGTAAAATATTCCTTCTAATATTTAATCTAAGAAGCCGAACTCTGGTAGTGTGATTGTTTGCAAGTCAGTGTAGTATACGTAGTATTCCCGCTTGGTTCCTGCACAGCTGAGGGCTTCTCAATGAGCACGATGGCAAGGTGTAAGTTGGCGGTGAGGGGTTGTTTGTGTGCCAATGGTGTACATTTCAGCTAAGCTCAAGCCGTGACCAACATAGGGACACACGTAGCGCTATTGCGATTCGTTCAACACGGCCTAAAATGTGTAGCTATTGGGAGGTTTGGGATTCAGGCACAAGATTGAAGCATTGAGTGTATAACCGTCTGGAATTGTGTATATTCAGACACGCGACCAATAGCTATGCAGACCATGTATGACAGGTTCATGCAGAATCGGATGCGTGCTGATCCAAGCTAGCAACAACCGCATTGATCGTCGCGTATACATGAATGTGTAGAAATACGCATTCATCGTCTCATGTTAAGACTGACGAAACATAGAGATGAGGTGCGAGGTGGTATCAAAAGTGCAGGAAGGTGCGGACGCATCTACAACCATTGGATTATGAACCGAGGCGGCGCAATTAGTCCTCGTCCATCTTGTCGCCATCTACCTCTACCTCACCCTCCGGCTGGAAATCATCCTCATCTTCATCATCGTCATCATCATCAGCGGGATTCTCTTCGGCAGCCTTGGCCCAATCGATCACTCGACCACGAGTGCGGCGGCCACCATCAACAATGTTATTGAGGTCAATCTCGTCCATGTTGTCGTCATCGTCGGCTGCGAAATAGGGAACGTGTTAATTAAGATTCGATCTGAAATTACTCAGTCAAAATAGGTGCTTACGCTCGTCGCCAGCCTGGACATTCAATCGTCAGTTAATTGTGTATTAAGTATTACAAGAGTTCGTTTCAGCTTACCTCTTCTTCGCCACTGTCTCCATCGTCGTCCTCGTCCATGGACTGATCGACGGGCTCTTCAGTTGCGACAGCTTTGCCCTTGCCCTTCACATCGACGGCCTTGTCGGCGGCCTTGGTGGGGTCCTCGGGGAGAGTGGCGTTGTTCGCAGAAGGCATTGTGACTGGGTTCAAGGGTGGATTGATTGAAATGAAGCTTGGAGTGCGGTGAATGCTGAGAATCGTGGTTGAGTGTGCGCAGGGCAAGTCGCAAGTTGTTATGGTTTTGAGGAAAGTTAAAGTGAAGAGAGAAGGCCGACTGTTTATTGGGTGAGCTCAGCTGCCAGCCAACCAATTCATGTCGCCGGGTTACCCACCAACCAGGCTCAAGTTCTGCCAGGCGCCTGCCGTCACCGCCCTCGTATCGATAAGCACACCGACGCTAAAACGAAGTGGAGACGGAGAATTAGAGTATCTAAGTACCTAAGTACCAATACTTCCACACCTAAAGCTCCGTGCGAAGGGAAGGAGCATTGGGAGCTCAGGTAAAGGAAGGCACGGTTAGGTAGGTGATAATGGTGATATAGGTAGGGTATAATGAAGGGGTCAAATTGGAACTTGGTTAGCTGTCTCATTAGACAACTCAAGAAGACATCCAAGCCTCCATGTCATCACCTCCTGGGACTTGCAACGCAACACGCAAGCAATCAAAACTAACAAGTCACTGAGAAAGAGGGAAAAGGTTTCTCGTAACGCGTCGAATGAATACCGGAGTTTATTATTTCTTATCGTCGCCACCACCTAGAACACTCATCATAACAACAAGTGCTATCACCCACCAGTATCTTGTGAACGGTTAGCAAGCAAGTCAAATACATAATCAAGGGAATAGGAGACATCTTGAAGTATGTAGAGGCGTGTGAGAAAGGGAAGCTCTTCCTTGTGGAGCTGTACTAGGGATTACGTACTTCTGAAGCATCGACTTCTGCTCCGGAACAACCTGCTTTCCCTCGGGGGACAAGACGACAGGCTTATTTAGATCGGGCTGCTTCCCGGGCTCGGTCACAAGAATCATCGCCTGCGGTCCAAAATCCCTCGTCTGTCCCGCATCAATCCTCACGCCACGGATTGCCGCACTAATCGGTACGCCATAATGATCTACCGATAGCATGAGGGCCGGCGAAAACCCCTTATCGAAGTTATCCGCGGACGCAACGGAGGTCGAAGATGTCCACTGCTTGGCCGCGGGATCGTAGACGCCGACGCGCACGAGCTTCGTCTCATCGGGTAGCTCGGGTGCTTCGTATGTGAGAACATGGGCCTCAGAGGGCGCGAGCGTGTCGTACTGGAGCTCAGCGAGCGGGACGGGTGCCGCTGGTGACGCCGCTACCGTCTGGATGTAGATGGCAGCCGTTCGCTCGCTGGCGCTGGCGAAGCTTGCTAATGCGAGGCTGGCTAGGCCCGATAATATTGTCGCTGGCTTCATGGTGTTTCCTGCGGCATAGATGGTACAATTGTATCTGGTTGCAAAGAAGTGATTTAACAATGTAGGTACATGGAGGCGACCGGCCGATGAGCTTGGTGGATCACTCATAAGTAGGGTAGGTACTCATTAAAGGGTGGGACAGTTGGACGAATCGCTGACAGGGGGTTCTTTAGTACACGGTACCTACGCTACTTCTACCTAGTACTTCTACTTATCAGCCACTTCGTAAAAGTAGGCTAACATCCCTTCTTTGTTTCTTTATCATCCAAACAAACTATTGATGATCGAGTTTAGGTAGGAGGTAGGCAGGGAAAGTATGTAGATATATACCTAGGTAAATTTCAGTCAAGTAATCCTGTCTGCATAGACCACGGGTTTACTACAAAGCAAATCGGGTAGAAGTTTAAGTACTTGTATTCTATTAGATAATAGGTACAGAGTGAGCTACGTAACAGGAACTCGAGCGTTACAAGCTGACGAACCTTGACAAGTTCTTAGTAGCTTGTGATCAACCCATTTCGTTCAACCTGCTGTAGACTTTGATTTACTCGCCTGATACCACACAGGCGTTATAACGCGGCCTTGTGCGATTAAATATTCTGCCGCCCAAGAACCAAAACCTAGCCATCACCAAACTCCAAACCCTTGTCCCCACAATTCATAATGGCGGGGTTTTCTTAGAAGGCACGTCACTTCTCTTCTTCATCGTCAACTTCGTCCGTCTCCTCGTCTTCCAGCGTGGTGGGCTCCGGCGGGGAGGGCTCCAGCTCTTCTTGGATAATATATCCATCACAACGGTCAACAAGCCCTTTATAATAGACTTCCAGGACTTCTGGGATAGGCACTATCCGCCAGTCCACTCGATAGAGAAACTCCAGCTCCAGGAGTTTCAACTCCGCCACCTTCACACCGCCAACGCGCGCGTAGAACGAATTGTTCCAGAATGAATCAGAGAGCCCCTTCCCAGCCACTGTAGCTGCAGTAATCAAAAACCGATGCACAGTCAATGTGTTAATGGTGAAATCTGGGTATAAAGCGCATAGTCGGTCGATGTAGTATACCATGGAAAGCAGGAGAGGTGGAGTTAGGGTGGCATGTTTCGCAAGGCGCTGTAGATAGTCCAAGACGGAGATGCCAGGCGCGGTTCTGCAGACAACGAGTGAGAATTTCTACATAGTTGGGACAAGAAGTCTGGCGTCTTACCGAGAATGAAACCTCGTGAGATTGCCGCTCTTCATCGCCAAAGAGTCGTTAGTTTCAATCAATTCCCCTATCATGTTGGCGATAAGGGTGACCATGTCCTCGACCTCGCACAATTCGTAGCGCAATGGTAATACTTTGGGAGGGCTTGCGTTGGGGCGGGTGCGCTTTGGGGAGCTAGATTGGCTGGCGCCGACAGCGGATACAATGCCATGATCGTGAGAGTTGCGCCGCTTTGTAGGGGAGAGTGGGTTCGCCGACTGCTTATTCGACTGGGCAGTCTCCGGACTCGGTTCGACAGGCGGCTCTACGGCCTCAGGCGGCGGCAGAGACCGCGTTGCTATATTGTCGGCCGTGGAACTGGAGGTGGGCTTGCGCGGAGCAGGCGCATCGGCGGCCCGTAGAGGAACCGTTGGGTCGAAGGGTTCCATGGGCGAGTACTGCGTGGCTGCATCCACGCCCACATATTGCTTCGGCCTGGGCTGCGACGGCGACGGCGACGTGTGGGAGGCGGGCGGCGGTGAAGGGGCCGAGTGCTTGGAATGCCGGCGGCGCAAAGAGGCGGTTGTTATCTTGGGGGACTGGTGGGGAGAGCGGGTCGAGGGCGACACCGGGCGTGGCGCATAGCGGAAGTCTCGCGGAGAGGCAGAAGCGCTCGTGGGCCGTGGCGCTACAGGAGACGAGGTCAACATGGTCTCCGGGGCATCGTGGTCATGTCTCGGGTCGGGCACGCGCGCGAGGCGGGAGAGCCGTGACGGTTGCACCAGCTCGTTATGACCACTCGCGAACTCTACGGATTTTAGCGGGGTAGTTTAGGTCTGCCTCAGTGCCTCAGTGTCCCAGGGCCTTCAGGGCTCGCAGTGATGGTGGGGTCGCCGCGCAGCCGTACCAGCTGGTCAAACTCTACGCAACAACGGTACATGACATGGGGAAGTACCTAGGAACAGCACGTCTAGACCAAGCTATCGGCATCGGAAAATTGAGAATTGAGAGTAGGTAAACGTCCGAGTCTAATTTTTATAGAAGGAGCAGGGTCACCGGCTGGGCCATGCCGAGCTCTGCCTCGTCACTTGATCCCTTTATTACTGTGCCTACGAACCAATCAGAGAGCAGATTCCAACCGGACAAGACAAAGGGACACACAGGTACTAATCTATAGTGGCTTCGCCATTTAGGTAGCAATACATGGCGGCATAGCGCTGCGTGTTGACGCCGTGTAGGCGTCTACGATTAGTATTGCCCATTGCCCATTGCCCATTGCCCGTGGCACTACCTAGGTATCGAGACAGGCCGAGTGACGTTTTTGTTTAAGTGATTGATAAAGAAACGCATCAAATTTGGAACTTGATTGTTTAAACTTCCTTCAACTTTCCCATGTTAGTTCCATCAAAGATTAAAGATGCAGCTGCACAAGTACCTAGGTAGACACCTAACCTTGGGAATTCACATAGTAGGTAGGTAAAGTTATAAGCTCCCTACCTACCTACCTAGGTACTCTGCTCCCCAAATCTGCAGATGCATACATGTAGTGATAAATCCATGTGATATTTAAAATCATGCTGTACCTACTGTACACTACTTATCAACGCTGGATTACCTAATGCAGAGTGGACGGAGCAGCTGATTTAGGTAGCCCCTGGAGATGAGGTCGGCGCACGAGCCAGCCCCTATTACCTTAGGTACCTAAGCGTCACAATGTAAATACAGAGGTACTACCTACATAAGCGGCCGCATTGGTGTGGTTGTTGGATGCATGCTTTGACACTTGCGCGACAACGCCGACTATCGCCACTCCCCGGATTCCTCCCCATTGACCTGCCTCGGACAGCCTTTTCTACGAGGATTTGTCTAATGTGTAGTTGGCGCATTTTACATATATACGTACCAACTCGCCATTGATCAAGATGGACCTTGACCCGCAGGCGATTATAGCTCAGCTCAATGCGAGTCCCGTTGCCCGTGTCGCTGCTCTTCGACGGCTCAAGAATGATGTGATTGGCGACATCCAGAAAAAGACGCTTTGGGTGCAACACGGCCTGATCCCGCACATAGTGAAGCTTTTGCTGTCCGACGACTCCGGAAGGAATGCAACCGGGAAGGGGGCGCGACAGTCCTTCTTATCCCTCGACACCACCGTCGACGAGACCGCTCGATTACAAGCTCTTCAGCTCCTAGCCACCTTTGCGAGCGGTACGCCAGCAGTCTCGCCCCTCCTATTGATGGCCGTGACTCGGAGCTGACGATGACTTATCTGTAGCTGGTCCCGCGTTCCTCTCGCCGCTTTTCGCCGCGGGTGCCTTGCCCGCCGTCTTGGACGAATCCTGTCTTCAAAATGAGCATCCCGAAATCGTTCTCGCCGCTCTACGCGTGGTCAAGCACTTAGCAGTGGCCACGACATCTGCCTCGGCATCCTCACCTATAAATCCCAAGTCTCTAGCAGACATTATATTTTCCAATAGCTATTTGCAGAGTTTACATCGGATCTTGTTGCCCCGAGCGTTGGATCGCGCAACGGAAGCTCCAATAACAATCGTCGCCTATCTCATCAGGGCTCTCTGCTGTGAGGAACGCCATCAAACTGTTCTAGTGGATTCCGGTATCTTGGACGCACTCGCCACAAGGATAGCGGCTGTTGCTATGACTGAGGGATACGTACTACCAAAAGCCGAGATACGTGCTCGAATAGAAGGATTAGGAGAGTATATACCAGAACACCCTATATCTAGCGGGAACCTGGACGAGTTGCTAGGTGCCGTTGCTGCTATCATTACGGACTCTCCCTTCCGAGTTTGTAAATTCGTATACTCGCCGTCAATCCTCGCCGTCTTCCCAAATATCAACACTGGCGGCGCCCAGTATCCTGATACCCCGCCCGAATTCATTATGCTACCAGGCTTAAGGCCAACGAAACCCGGACCCGGAACACCGAACTCGGTAATGGACTTACTGCTGCCTGGAACGCCATCTTTTCCCCGTACACATAGGAATATTGGGGGGTTCTCACCGCCCAGCACCCAATCCTCCAGAGAGGCCCCTACCGCGAACGGCCGGCCGTCTTCAAAACTGCAGACAAGTCTAGTATCCTGGACGCCACCCGAAGAGAATACTCCGCGCAATGCGGACCCGATTTCGGGAGACGTTGAAACCCCACTGGTGCCGTGGCTTATCCATTTAATACGCTCCCGCACTGGAAGTGAAGTGCTAATGGCCGCCTCGGTGCTCACCTCCCTCTTTAAGACTGGATTCGTATACAAGACGAGAGAAGCAAGCATGGGACTGTTAGTAGTCCCAGTTCTGTTAGAGCTACTCGAAGATGCGGATGCGAAGATGAAAGAATCTGGGAATGGCTTGGTGAGTCGTGATGCAAGGACGAGGCCGAATGTCATCGAAGAGACGCCAGCTGTTCTTGCTCGCCTCATCACGGATAGTGAGTCTATGCAGAAGGCCGCATTTGAATGCGGTGCTGTTAAGACGATATGTAAGCTGCTGAAGAGCAGCTATGACACCCCGTTATCTACAGCAGAATCTCGCCCCTGGTCGCCGCATGGCGACCATGTTGGCGTCACAGGCAACCTCGCATCCGAGTGTCAGTTGGGCGACGAGGGCCAACATCCTCAACTTATCCATCACAGAAGGGTGAGAGAAACTACGCTGAGGGCCCTTGGCGCGCTAGCGACTTTCAAAGAAGACTTCCGTAAAGCGATTGTAGACCAGCAAGTGGTAACCTACATAATCGACTCTCTAAATTCGTTTGCCGGCAGTTCCAAGCACGCGAAAGCCCAAGATTTGTTGCATCACAGCAGTTCTAGAAGTAAAACATCGCTACTCGAGCAGAACCCTGTACCAGTTATCGTTGCAGCGTGCTATGCCATTCGAATGCTGTCACGGTCAGTCAATACGCTACGAACTGCCTTAGTTGACCAAAACGCCTCAGAACCTTTGTTTCGCCTACTCCGGCATCCTGATGTCGAAGTTCAGATTGCCGCGACGGCTTGCATATGTAACCTCGTGCCGGATTTTAGCCCAATGAGAGACGTGAGTATCACCCCAGATAGTATAGAGTATTCTTCTAACAACTATTTTCCAGCCTCTGATCGACGCTGGCGTACTCAAAGTCTTATGTGAACACGCACATTCTCTCAACTCGGCGTTGAGATTAAATGCGTTATGGGCTCTAAAAAACCTAGTCGATTCTGCCAGCATAGACCAAAAAAAACGATGCGTAGAAGAGCTTGAATCGGGTTGGCTAGTCCAGCTCATTTGCGACGACACCGAAGACGAGGCACTCTTCTCGGCTAAGACTCGGTCCGAACGACTGTCAGCCTCGGCTACACCGGATGTCATGGACGAAGATGTAGACATGGGCTCTGTAGACGAGCAAAACCGGCAATTGCTTGCAAGCTCCCTCTACAAGGCTAACTCGACCACACCCAAGTCAGACATTCGAATACTTCAATTAGCAGAGACTCGACTGGAAACCCTCAAAGAATTGGAACAGAATCCCGTCCGTAAAGCCAGACACGATGATCTAGCTATACAAGAACAAGGACTCGATTTCATCAGGAATTTGATTGGCGGCGCACATTCTATTAATAGCCCAGATTCTACTAACGACACGATGGAGATGATTGACTATCTTCTCAACGCCCTGGGTCAGGATCGCCTATTTGCAATTTTGGCTTCTAAATTAAAGCCCAAGGTTCTGCATCCCTTCAGCCGACGAGGCACTAGCGGTAACGAGACTCGAGTCCTTCCACCCCAAGCCAAGATCATAGAAGCAGTCATCTTTATTCTAGTCCATATCGCCGCAAGTATACCGCGACATCGGCAACTTGTTATCGCGCAGACAGATTTGCTCAAACAACTGGCTAAGCTATCCAGCAGCCAAGATCGGGAAGTTCGAGTAGCGCTGTGCCACTTGATTAACAATCTGACGTGGCAGGATGACATGAGCGACGCAAATGCGTGCTCGCAACGGGCAGCCGAGCTGAAGAACTTAGGATTTCTTAAGAAGCTAGAAGCCCTGAGTCAGAGTGATGACGAATTAGACGTACGCGAGCGCGCCAAATCAGCCCTCTGGCAGATGAAACAAGGTTATTAACAGAATTATTTGGGTGGTGAGAGTTACATTAACGTCATGTGGTGATTATATAGCAGCATGGGCACTTCAATGGCATTTGAAGTTTGTATTGGTATGAACAGTAGACGAAGCGGAAACGGAGCATGACTGGCGCGGGGCATTGGAATGGCTGTACTTATCGGTGTCATGCTGGGACGAATACGTGATAGTTTTACAACCTACTTTCCCCTAGGTACATTTGGATACCTGCAATGGCGCTTGATTCTGAACATATAAATATGTGCTTCTATCACTCCGTCTTCTTCTCGTCCCCTTTCCTCGCAGCACCAATTTTCGGCAAACCTACGCCTGCAAGAAAGCATAGCTTGCCGAGAAATGGTGTAACAGTTGTGATAACAGCTACCGCATTCATCACGTCCCACCGCAATGGGTTGAAAAACCAGGCAGGGCCCATGCTCTGTACGAGGCTGGCCGTGTAGAAGATGTCGCTAACGGCAGAGGCGGCCAATGTGTGCCGCCAGACGCGCACGTCATCCTTGAAGTCATCAGAGCGCAGTGTCACGAAGTCGTGGAAGGCCAGCATCAACCACGCCCCCGTCATCTGTGTGAAGAGCGGGGACAGGGCTGGCGAGTACGGTACGCTCGGCACTGTAGAGCTGAGGAGCGTCGTCGGGGAGAAGAAGGCATTGATTGCGCCTGATGTTGCCAGCAGAGGCTCGAATGTAGTGAATAGGAAGCGGTAGGCTCTTGGTATGGGTGATGCTGACATCGTGATGGCGAGGACTGATGAGAGTCTTTAAAGCTTTAAGAGATTTGGTGGTGGCTGGAAATAACTGTCTTGGGCGCTATACTGCTGGTGTGTGTTCAATTACAAGGCAAATCCTCACCAACTCGGTGAAGCTGACATTGTCAGAGGAATGCATGCATGTGACTTCAGCTATTCAGAGGCACGTGACCGCTTTTGTCCTCGAGTTGCTAGGTATGCTTTTTACTATCTACTGCGTACTTACACGATAACAATTAGAATCAGAACTCTTTTACAAACTATCGGCGGCTACAATAAGAAAACATCAACGACCCGATGTTTGCCGGCGGACCCGGGCTTTGTTCGCCCCCAATTTAGTCATCTCGACAGCCTCTCGTCCATTTGCAAGACATGCCAAGCTGCAGAGCTTGCATGGCAAGGTGACGGCTACAGTCGCCAATTAGCACCCAATTCCAGCCCATCATAGTTATGGGGTACACGCTAGGGTGCCGTCCATTAGCTTTACCATATCACGTCAACTACCGACAGTCCCGCGCAACGCAGGATGTGAGGCTCTGAATGGATATTACCCCCCACTTGGACACCGGTCTGACTGCATCATCCGTATTATATCCTCGTTACTAGTGGCTGTTTGGCTGTCACAGAGGAACTGCATATGCATAATGTTGTTGCGTAACATTTACTACTGTACCATGATGTCCTCTGTCCGCACTAGTCACTAGCATCATCGGGCGAACCTCACAGAACTGACATGGTTACTTGTCTACAATAGTAGGACGAGATGGTAATATGTAAATTGGATGAACCGACGATCGGACCCCCGCCGCCAGGGCCCTAGAGTCTAGACAAAAGTTTTCCCACATCGGACCCGGTCGGACACAGTTCCAATGCATCCAGAAAATACAGTGCTCTGACAAACGCCTGATTCGATCGTCATGTGTCACGGCATCGACCACACTCTACCCGGATGCCACCGGCATCTGCCGGCACGCCAATCCTGATCGGTTTTCTATGCTCACTGGTTCGACTAAATTCCATCGCACTATTTGCCTACATCGTGAGTAATGCCATCCGACGCTGCCGGTCGTTGCAAATTGAGTCCATGGTATCTCGGCGTCGCTTCTAAATGCAACGGCCGATATTGCCACGCTTTGGGGGGCTATCCCACTCTCTTGTGGTTCTTGCAATGGCGTCCTCGTAGGCTACGCATAGTATAGACTGGAGTAATGTCAACCACGCTTCAGATAATACCCCAGCTCAAGCAGTAAATTGGGAAAGAGAAAAGCTGCTATGCCTGCTGGCGTGGGTGGCTATCGTTTCTATCTACGGTATTATTTGGTTGGGATGGATGACATAACTGTCTAGAAGTTTCTCGGCTTTCAAAATGACGCCCGGGTATAATGTAGTGGTTACTCACCCAGTCCCGATCGTCAGGGTAGTCGGTCGCTAAACTAGAAGCGCATGCAGCAAGGCCGCCACATCCACTCGCGTCCCGGCCCTTGAGTTGACACCTGACCTGGTGATTGTACGATCCCGGCGGGAAGCGCAAACGTAACTGGCTGTTCCGGTGAGGACGATGTGGTTGGGTATGATTTATCATCATCGCGTTTGTCAGAACGTCAGTCGATCATCAGATTGCACTGTCTTCGGGCGGCTCGGGTTTACAGCAAAGTAGCTGCTCGCCCAAAGCTCTCCAACTCACGAGAGGTACCAATATCTGCCCGGATCGAGATCTGGGCCATCGCTCCCCCTCTGGTAGTCCCCTCACTTTGAGTCGATATAAAGATCACCCTTCTGCCCTCCACTGCCTCTTCAGTTTCAGCCATCTCTCGAGTACAGAAGTGCGCCAGCAACAGGTTATACTCAGCGACGAACATAAAAGATACCCTCGCCATTTATAAGGGACCAGTTCAAAATCACTTTCCAAAATGCCAGTTCTACTAGGTCATGAAAACGCTGCCTTAGACGTCAACCCACCCGCTGGCAGTGAGGAACTCAGCGTAAATGGCAGCGATTGGTTGTGGGCAGTGACAGCCATCTATGTCTTTTCATTTCTTGCTTTCTTCGGTCTAACTTTCGTGGCCCGGTCCGGTGAGAAGATCTTCCATTATCTCTTCACCATCGCCCTGCTTGTTGGATCGATCGCCTACTTTGCCCAAGCATCAGACCTGGGCTACGAATTGGTCAGCCAGGTGAACTCGAGCCCGAGGCTCGCATTGACTCGGCAGATTTTCTGGCCCAAGTATGTCAACTGGGTCGTTAGCTTCCCGGCCGTTATAACCGCCATCGGTCTCCTCAGCGGCGTCCCGTGGGCTACTATCCTCTACAACATCTTCCTGTCATGGACATGGTAAGTAACATGCTTTCAAGAACTTGATGCTATAGGAGTAAGATGTCAAAGAAGGGTTCTAATAGAGCATAGGGTCATCTCGTATCTAGTCTCGGCATTCACAACCTCAAATTACAAATGGGGCTTCTATGCTTTCGGTACCGTCTCATGGCTACTGTTGGCCTTCAACACCTTCAGTGCAGGCTCCTCAGCTAAGCGCGTCGGCGTGTCGGGCGATCACACGCTGCTAGCCGGCTGGGTTAATCTACTCTGGCTTCTGTACCCTATTGCGTTTGGTCTGACCGATGGTGGCAACCGTATCGGTGTCACACCGGGTTTCATCTTCTTCGGCGTTCTTGATGTGTTCTTGGTTCCAGTCCTGTCCTTTGCCTTCATCTTCCTCGCCCGAAGGTGGGACTACGGCCAATTGAACTTGGGTAAGTAACATGCGATAGCTGTCGATGCGCGACTATCGGTGAAGACTAATATTTATTGCAGCTTTCACTCGGTACGGACGTGTCCACAACGCTGGTCAATTCCCCGAGAAAACGGCGACCGCAGCCCCTGCCGACAACGCCGCTGTGACCGCATAAGCTACTTTCAGCGGTAGAGTGACTTAATCGCCCGTACTTCAAACGCCAATATCCCTTGAGAAGCGGTACCGCTTAGCGACAAGGACGTTTAATCATATTGCGCACCTACTACCTGATAATTGTTGTTATCTGTTTGTCTACGTCAAGGCTTAAGCGTTGTCGCTCGTTCACGAAATCATGATGTTCATGAGCTTTCATTCACTATCATACACATATACCCTCGTTTGATTCAGCGGAAGATACCCTTTGTGCGGTGTAATGGCGTGGAGTTCTCAGGTGGGGAACGGAAGATATCGTAATCAACATGGACTAGAAAAAGCAGTAATATAACCAATCCATTTGACAAGTCGAGACTTTTGTGCTTCGCGTGTGATTGATACCTGCTTGAGTAGTTAATCGCCATCTAAGTATCAACCTGGGTAAGCTACTGGTTGCTTGACTTTATTTTTCAAGCGAGAATGATACACAGTTACTCTACCATCGTTCGTCCATTTTATATGTACAGAACCTCATAGCCCTATAATAACCATCATCAATTGAATGAAAAGATGGCGTTTTTCATATTATTTCTTTCGACACCAAACCGAACCCCCACAGAATCACAAATCTGCTTTCCCCGCAATGTGCCCCAACCCACAAAGGTAGCGGCCGCTAGCTCCACGGGGCATCACTTTACTACTAACTGCCCCACGCATCCCGAAGATACTCTCGGCAACGGCCCTGAAAAGGAAATTACCTCGCCTGTATAGCTTCCTCTTTTTCGATCTGTTCCTTGCTCGGAGACCACTTGTCTTGTAAAGCCTCATCAAGCGACAATTTATACACGTCCTTAGGCCACCACTCGCCCCAGCTCGTGAGGAAGATCTGCTCCGGGTCACCCGGGAAGTCATCGCGCGTAAATGCTTGGAGGATACTCTTGGCCCCTTTACTCATTGTTAGATTAGTGTTTTCATATGACTCTTTCGTGACATGGCGGTGAGGGAAATCCACCTACCCTCATCTACCGTCTTCGCGTCGGGCAGACTACTCGCGTCGAACTTCATATCTAGGTGTCTCCCGAGACCCGTCCCCGGGATCAAGCCTGGCGAAACTGCTAGAACCCGAACCGAGTTGCCGAGTCGGCGGCGCCACCAATGGGTTGATAGAAGCTGGGCAAACTTCGAAGCCCTGTAGACGGCAAAGCCATCCACGCCAGAGTTTGCTTTAAGATCGATATCGAGCGTGTCTGTAGTATAGGCTTAGTTTTCTAGCTATGTAGAGTCGATCCAGAGAAACATACTGGGGTCGTCGTCTCGAATGTTGCGGATGGCTCCGGACGACACAACGACGAGCCGTGAACATGACTCGCGCAGTTTGTCTTCAAGAAGATGCGTGAGGTAGTGTTGTGCTGCCATCCCGATTATGTGTTAAGGCTGGGGTCCCTATACTATTTAGTTCAACACTGAGAACTCACAAAAATGATTAACCACAAGCGCCTCGCACCACTTAGAGCCGTTCGGACCAGGGCCGGTAGCAGGCTTATTCATCCCGGCATTAAGAAGTAGGATGTCCAAGCTATCATTTCCCAACTTGTCTAGAGTCTGCTGCGCGAAGGACTTTACACCTCTCAAGTCTGTCAACTCTAAAGGGAGGATTGAGACACTGTGCATTGCAGCATCGTATTCGAGTCCATCATATGCCGCTCGTGTAGATCTCAGATCGCGAGCGCCGAGTATGAATCTATAGGGCTGAGCTTGTTGAAGAAGCTGTTTAACAGCCTCAAACCCCTGTATTAATGATCAGTATGTGTGACCAGAGGCGAAAGGGGATACGTGAAACTAACCAGGCCTGATGAGGCACCAGTAGCAACAACAGTCTTTGTAATAGCAGTGGCCATGTTGCTAGGTACGGAGATACTAAGAAGGGATAAACGAGGATCGCAATGCCCATCGTGTATTTTAAGTATTTGTTGGATGGATTTCTCCACTTGTTTTGTTTTGAATTAGTTAGTCCTTTAGTCCAGTTGATGGTGTTTAGACAGCCAAAAAAGTCCGAAAAGTCCGGGTTCCCTAAAGCATGCTAGTCCTAGATAGTTACTAGTCTCCAGTCGTCAACCAAGACCCTGCATTGTGTCCATTTCTTCGTTAGTAGGAATTGGGTTGTAAGTGAAGCAAAAAACGCGTTTTCATTTACAAGCCAACTATTTGGCACTTAATTACCGTCGAATGATTATGAACGATTGAGCAAGGTTAGGAGAGCTAACTCTCGAATAGTAACTGTTAAAAGGCACGTGCACAACCGAGACTTCTGCATATATAGTTTAGATTAGCTCTAAAGGTGGGTTTCGAGACCTTCGCACAACAACAAGTGTCTACTGTCTACCTCAAGGACAAGGTTGCTCCCAGTAACGGTTATAAAGCCGGCGGGTTTGTAGAACGATAGGGAGGTGTGTATCTTCATGACATTGAATCCTTTTTCCCCTTTTTTTCCCTCTTTTTCAAACGGACTTCTTGTACTTAAAGCGTCTAGGGCAGTATACATCATTCAGCTGTCTTAACTTAATATCACGATACTGGCCTCAAGAGATGGCCAACCGTTGGAAGGCCAGCAAGCACCCATTAAATATATACTATTAATACTGAAAAAGGGACACGACATATGAGTTCCTTTTGCTTAACCCAAATATATAATAGATCCGCCGAAGGTGGTAGTTAAACGTCGTAAATTTATTCACTCATTACCAATTAATTAGCATATTCTTGCGAAGTGTCTTATGTGCTGAGAATGTGCGTATAAGCTACAAGTACTGAAATCAAACTAGGCTAATTACTACGTAAGAATTCAAGACAATTCTACCATCTAGCTCGATTAACCCCGGGCATTTGAGAGTGGGTTTCTGCTTTAGGAGCCATGCCTTAAAAATATCCACGCAGTGCGCCTGACACTAGAGGCGCGTTCAAGCTGGAGCCTGCCAGGGCGCAGTAAGATCACCCTTGTGAGGCTTTATAGCCTTGGCTGGTGCAACGTAATCGAAATAACCCATAAGGGATATGATAGAGACATCCTGGGGTCCTTGAATCATAGAACCGGTCAAGCTCATAAAGTTATGAGGGAAACCAAGATCGAAGTCCATGCCACCTTCGATTTCCTTGATGTCCTCGGGGTAAAGCTCGAGGCTAAGGGCCTCAATATTGGCCTTCAAATGCTCTACCTTGCGACCTCCAAGGACAGGGAAGATATGAGGAGCCTAAAATGGCTGTTAATAGACGGGATTCATAGTCTGTTTGGGCTGCTGCTTACCTTTTGCATAACGTATGCCAAGGCGATGCTCGTGATAGGTACATTGCGGCGCGTGGCAACAGCATCTAGGACCTTGGATACCTGCTCCTCACGCCCGACCTTCAGATGCGAGGGTACATTGCGAGCACCAATGTCCTTCTTCCCCGGGGACTTGAAATATCCACTACCCATGACACCGAAGGGCTGGAATGCCATGCCTTCTGCTTGGCACATTGGAATGACCTCGCGCTCCAAGTCACGCTCTTGAGCCGAGTAACGGCCCTGGTAGATGGAGAATGGACGAAGTCCATTCTGACGCGCGTACATATTTGCCTTGGTGACTACCCAGGCAGGAGAGTCACTAATACCTAGGTAAAGAACCTTGCCTTGGTTGATGAGGCCATTCAAAGAATGCATAAGCTCTGGGATCTCGGTAGCATAGTCCCAGGAGTGGACGTAGAGCTGGAAGTGGAATTAGATAAATTTCTTCTATTCCCCCGCTGGATGAACCTACAATATCGACATAATCGGTCTGTAGGGCCTTCAAGCTGCTGTGGATTGAGATGTGTAGTGACTTGGCGCCAGTACCCCCATAGTTACTCTGCTGGACGGGGTGGCCGGATTTGGGACTCATGGTATACTTAGTAGAAATTACCTGCGTGCATACAAACACCTTAGTCGAGTTCTCTAAGTCCCACATCATAGAACTTGCTAGATCATACGAAACAAGGAGGCCAAGGGATCAGGCTCGGGACGTTTGATACACACCATCTCCGGGCGGCGGTTGGACTTCTGCATCCACTCGCCTATCCAAAGCTCGCTCTCGCCAGCCTGGTACGTATTGGCTGTGTCAATAAAGTTGCCACCGAGGTCGTAGAAGGCGTCAAGAAGCTCGAATGCTGACTCCTTGGTGCACTCCCCCATCCCGAACGACCATGCATTTCCGATGCCTTCGCGATGGTCAGTTCATTATTCAGAAAAAGAAAATAATAGACATGGGGTAATCGAGCGTACTCATGCCTCCTAGACAGAGGGGACTGACACGGACAGATGCCGATGGGGCCAGGAGTCGGTGTCGTCCAAGAACACTCTTGGGAGCAGCTGGCGGTGCGAAGGCCATTATGGCAAGTTTTTGGTGAATTCAAGTTGGGAAAAGGTAATAAGAACAGATAATGATGGGTAGAGAGTAGTGGTTCGTAGGCAAGCTGGCGATGGAAATCCCGATGCTCGGGGAAAGCGATACGAGAGCATGGTCACGGGCATGCCCTCTTTATAGTCGAAATCTGTTTCCAAAACTACTATGAATAGCACCGCCGTTGAGTCTGTCCCGACGGTTGTCTAATGTCGGTGTTACAAAGGCACGATGCTTCTACACGGAGTGGGGCGGACTTCGGACTTTTTGATTTAAGCTTATCTCCCATAAAGCCTAGAACCGAGACATGATGGTATAACACAACTCGTTGATTGGGATATCGTAGGCTTGTACCCTTATTAACCCTGCGCACCACTTACACGTAGGGAGTCCTTTGCCTGAAGTTTTAGAGTCCAAGCAATCACCTAACTCATCGCTTCTTGTGAGCTGTGCGCCTCAGCCAGTGTATATGCCCCACATTCAATAGAGTTTAGGCCTGTGCCAAAAGGGTAACTACCCGAAGCGGAAATCCTACAGGTCGGATTCTCGAACGTTAGATTCTGATAATCGAACGTCAAACTAGCCTTTTCTAGCCGGCACCCCACCTACACGCTTGGCTGCTCCGATTTACACTTAATTTGTATGTAGATTAGAGCAGACCCTAGTGCACCTACTATGACAAAAAGAAATTGATTTATTTATATGGTTGTTTTTAACCTGCACTACCTACATAGGTATTCGATTAAACTAACTGTAATCGATTTTTTTTGGCTATATTTGATTGAATTAACTGTATTCGATTAAACTGACTATAATTAATCGAATTAGCTATATTCGATCGAATTAACTAATTTTAATTAAATCTACCTAGTGATCTAAATCTGTTGGTACTTTTATTTTAGTGGCAACTACTGCTAATTTGTTGTACCTATAGATTATCTACCTATACTTGCGACCGCCCGACCGTGACCTAGCTAGACTGTTGATTTTTTACTTCCCTACTACTCTATTGCCCCTGCTGTAAATCTTATACAAATTAGGTGTAGTTCGCAGCAGCCAGCATGGGTGTGTGGGGACGTGGCCAAACAAGGCTAGTTTGACGTTCGATTATCAGAATCTGACGTTCGAGAATCCGACCTGGAAATCCTATATAAAAATGACATTCCCGTCTACTATTGCTACAGCAGCTAACAATCGCCATCGAACTAGACCTGTGCATGCGTCGGATTTTAAGGGACATAACCTTCTATCACTCCCTAGAGTAACGAGACCCTCTGGATGTATTTCTTAGGCGTATTCCGTGCTTGGGTCCAGAGTCCTGTCTATTGCTTATCTAAGCGGTCTTGGCGCACGCCCCTTTTCCCATGAGGTTAGTCAATCCGACAGCTAGTAAGCACCTCCAGAACTGAGAGCAGAAGGTTATCTCTTAGAACCAGCCATATAGAGGCAAAGATGTAATTAGAATGGCAATTTCTAGTCTTGACAACTTGAACATTTCCGCACTGCCACTTGTCATCTCTGGTATGGATATGCATAAACTCTTGTTGCGCGAACGCCGAAGGGTCTCTAAACACTTTAGTAGGCTAGTCTCCAGATATATACTTACAAGTTATTTGTTCTAAGGGACGTATCGTGACACCACTGTTCAATATTTGGCCGGTTGAAGAAACTCATCCAAGTCCTTTGGCGGAAGTGCTCATAGTTCGGTATGCCGATATGTTACAATTTTTTAAATATTTAAGCTACAGTGGTGATTATAGGAATCATGAGATAAAATAGCGCGTGGGATCCATCTTGCAGGACTTTTTGTCACGGAACATTACGGAATTTAGACACCCGGAGACCGGGGGTACCGGCACGGGCCCTTAGCCCGTATGTATATATTAATACCTTAAGCTCTATAGATAGATAGTGGTTTCTCCCCCGATTGACAAACACGTTGCTAATAGTACCTTAGATCTCGTACCTACTGTAAGACCCTTGGATGCCTTTCGTGTATAGCCAAACGTGCTTCGGTATTTTGGGATCCAAGACCAAGACCGGCCCAGCATCCGAAAGAGGACCATAATAGGGTCGTCAGCGAAGTGCCGGCTAGATAGTATTGCATTGACAATATCCTTCTCTAATGCGGGGACATAGCTCGTGATATGTGTGTCGTCCTCCATGTGGTCTTATGATGTGCACGGCAGGTTGGTAGGAGTAGCTACTATCATCAAACATAACCGCGGCATGGCAATATTGAGTTCTGTCGACTAGTATTCGCTATCAGACTAGTTGAAGTCGTTTGCTTCTGTGATGTGAGGCTTCTTTAGCATTCGGCGCAGCGAATTCGCTTACGTAAATGACTAAGTTAGACTTCGTCAGCGCATGTACATATCTGCTAACGACAGGAAGGCAAAATACTAGGGCCGTGGCTATTACAAACGTCTAAATCATGTGACTACATCGGAGGGTGCTGCCAACTCGAAGGGTTTGAAGATGATTTCGCGGGTAAGATTTAGACTTTACTGTGCGTTTCTGGCTAGTCAAGTGAATATGAATCCAGGTCTAGGTGTGGAAAGTTGCCAAACTAACTGATAGATAAATTCCGTATGTTAAAAACTGGGCGGATGGAAGAAGACGGAACAAAAGAGGTGCGCCCCGGCATATAGGATTTTGGTACTGTTGGTTCCAACAGCAGCGCCAAGATCCAACAACGCTTTCAGCCCCCAAGCTGACTACTAGCCAATATTTCAATATCATAGTAATACGATGTGTTATTCTCATATAATATAGATTTACAAAATGGGGGATTTATGGCAGCTACCTAGGTATTGTATGGGAAATCCCAACTTCATCCTCTACTGTTCTTCCCCAGCTTTACTTGTTATCTCCAGTAATAATGGATTTGCTGGTTGTCACGATCTAAATAGCTACCCATACAAATATGTATGCCTAGTAGAACGCGGCAAATACTTATTTCGGCATGAAATATTTTATTTCCGGGTCTCAAGACTTGCAGCCCTGCCGGAGTCTACACCACCAACTCACGAGCCCCTAGCTTAGTGCCTAATGGTTCGGTAGTTGCTGTCGTATCGTCATAACTCTTAAATAGATCCAGAGATGACTGTAGCCAATCTATACATTTTCATTTCGACGAGCCGCAATAGGCGTCGTAATCGATCTAGGCACCACCATTGTAGCTAATATACTATCGTTACGTATTTAACACGTGGGAACGGACCACATACATAGTTTATGTCCGTTTACAGGCCGAAGTCTGTCCAGCTTGGGTTTGAGCCACTGAAAATGAAATCCGGGTACGCTATGGGGGTGAGTTACTACCCACCTACGAAGCGAACTATAACCACATCTGAGCCCTTACAATATAATACAGCGATTAGGCTTACGTCTACGGATAGAGGCCTGTGGAAATATTTACATATATACAGCAACAATTTGGAATAAGTCAAGGTAACGCATAGCACTGATAACCATAAACTTTCTCACTTAATTTCAAGAAATACGTGTTGTTGAGGCATGACCAGTCAATACTCCAAAAGCTCTAGACGGACGCTCGAAGAGCTCATAGCCACCAGCATCACGTATGATAGCCATTTTCTCCATTATCTAGTGCCTCTTCAAGCATCTCCTTAATATACCAATTGATCCAGTACCCGCCTAACCTCTCGACACCCAACCCAGCAGCGCCTTCGACTCGCCCGAAACACCTTTCGCCAGCCCCACACCAGCAGTCGAATGGCTGCGCCATCTTGAACTCGGTGCTTGGATAGAAGAAACTGAGTGCTACAGGATTTATAGTCAGTTACTGTGCGTCGAAATATAGAATTGAGGAACGGTGAATCTTTCATGGTGCTCTTCGTATCTCGATTTGGTAAATATTAATTAATAGTCTTGGCAATAGGGAACAGAACAAATGCTCTCACGCAACTTGAAGATGATTTAGATATCAGTTCGAGTTTGCTACTCACAATCTCCTTTTCTAAGATCGCGGGTCCTACAAACGCGCACTTCCATCCGTTTCATATCCCATTCGAGTGTCGGGATACAGCTATGGTCGACGAAAACAAGGTCGGAGTTAAGTTCTACATGAAGCTTTCGCCCGGCCTAATTAATTCAGACTTAACATTAGCTGATGCCATAAATCTTCCGTCAGTAGCCTCTTGACAAGATATAGATTCTGACCTGCACCGAGCTCCATGAGGGCAGTGGCACCGTAGTCACGCCCGTAATACGCGCAAAGACGGCCCCGGCCGGCAGATCGACAAGTGACTCGGCCCACGACCGGAAGTCGCCTTCGACTTTCTTGATAACCATAAGCCGATCCAGGTCAGGGTTCACCCAAGCGGGTAGAAGACTCGCTGTCTCGGCCGGGGGCGGGTGGTTCTCATCAAGGCTGCGTAAAATTGCCATTATGAGTTCTTCTTTTTCTAAGAGTTTTAACATAGACTAATACTCAGTCAACAGGAACAAGCAGGTTGGTGCCACATCATATCTATAGTTCACGGGTAGACTGAAGCAGCGAGTCATTTTATGCAAGTCCTAGAGCCTCTCCACCTCGCACTCTGCTTGGCGTGTGTTGGTGAAATAGTGAAGGCTGAATTTATCTGGCGGCCTTCGCGGCAAGCGCGTATTCAAGGGTGCAAACAACCGGCTGCAAAGCACCCTAGTGAGATGACGTCCGATGGAGTCGTTCTTCTGAATGTGACAAGTACCGAAAGGTGCCGAGATGAGGCACAGCTTACCTACCCTGTCAGCAACGGTGATATCGAGATCTGAGTTAACAGGTCACCACACACCTTCTAGTGACAAGGATCAGGAAATCGACTACGATTTCGAGCCGGGCACAGATACTAGGTAGTCAGATTTAAACACTAGATCCCCACGCGACGTGCCGACTATTTGGGTCCGGGGTGCAGATTTTGTTGCCAAGACGCTTGACTAGCCCACAACGGCTTTACAAGACAGTTAGTTAGTAAGCGCTTGTGACAAGTATTCTCTTCTCTCACCTCAGCAGGCCACACCTGACCCGTATAGAGATATCGAGCATATAGTGTAACGTGCGCCGGCAGTTGATCAGGCCCGAGAATAGTATTCTATTCCTTCTCATGTTATCACCTCACGGGCGAGGTATGTGAGTAGTACCGAGAGAGCGTGTGTTTTACCACCACTAATTACTGGTTCCAAGAGGTTGGAAGTTTTCATGTTGGCTGTGACTCTGGTGGCCCTGCATATGATGCCTGCCCTCGGCCGGGGTAGCGGCGTAAGCCGTACCAGTATCTTCGGGTAGCGGCAGGCAGCAGGGTATGTCCCAGATACCTATCTACACGCCGTCCTTGACCCTGTGCCGAAATTTCATAGGCACTTTGCCAGCTGGATGTGACACGCCACCGCCAAAACCCTTCAGCGTGAAGTTCTCCCGCACATCTTTACCCTCCCCTAATATCTCACAGTCAAATAAACTTACCATTAAGGCCGTGGTGAGTAATATCTGACGTTTGGCAAAGTGCCGGCCGGGGCATTGGCGCGGGCCGCCGCCGTAAGGAATCCATGACCCTTCAAGCCCCTTCGTTGAGAATATTGGAGGCGGTACGAAATTATGCGGCTGTGCATTTCCGTGGGCGCTTTCAGATGGATATTTGAGGAACCTCCCAATCCAAAACTGGTCCACTGGGTGCTCGTTGTTCAAGCCGGTATTCCACGCTTCAGAATCCATGTGTGCAACTGTGGTCGGTGTAACGATGACTTTTCGCCTTGGTATAATCCAATCTCGGATATTCATGTCAACCCTATCTGCCATTCTGATGATGTAAAAGTGCATCCGGAGGCGCAGGGTCTCAGCGTAGATGGCTTGAAGGACTGGTAGGCGAAACAATCGGTCGGTATCAAACCTGATGCGGCGGTCTGCAGATTCGACCGTACAAGCATCAACCTCGGCCCTTAGGCTAGCGAGCAGTTCAGGGTCTCGGTATACCTCAAAGATGGCCCAAGAGGCAGCAGTGACGGAATTCCTTGCCCTGTATGAGAATTAGCTGGAAGTAGTCCTGAACTTGAGGCTCAGGCACTGTTGCTTACGCCCATATTGCGCCAAAATCTTGGGATGCGATAGCGTCGTAGTCGAAACCGTCCATTTCAAGAAACATTTCCTGTCTCTCCCGAAAGAAGCTGCTTCCCCAGAATGGGTCATCGCCGTCAGCACCGACGGCCGAGTCCTTGTAGTGGTCTCTTGCGTGCTGTTGCCAGGCTTTGACGGCGCCCAGCACCCTTTCCCGAACTCTGTAGGCCTTGAGCGCAATAAACCAAGGGACACCTGTGAATGGAGTAAGCACGAAATAGATTGTTGCATGCATTCTATGAAAATACCTTGAAGATAAGTCTGCAGGTTGCGGTCAAAGTCCCAAAAGTCCTGTAGGAAGCGTGGATTCAAGCCCAGGAGGTATGGTCCACAAAGGGCATTGATAATCGAGATGGTGGCTTCATCTCCGACGACCTTCATCAGATCGGCGTGATAATCCCAGTTGGGCCCAACGCGATCGTGCAGACCGTATAACTGTTGGGTAATATTGTCTACGAACCTATTCCAAAAAGGCGAAAGCCCTTCTCCTTCTAGAAATCGGCCCAAGGATTGGTGCACACGATAGTCAATACGGTTGCGCACCTCGACCGTGCTACCCAGAAGAGGCACATGACCGCCGCCTGAGTCGTCCTTGTCGTAAAGACTCAGCGCTTTGGCCGGCAAGCCGAAAGCATACCCAAGTGCGAATTTCACGAAAGGGATTGATGTGCAAGCCCAAGAATTCTTGAAGAGGGCCTTGATATTCTCCGGCCCGCGGATGACATAGAATTCTTGGTTGAGGATCCTGACCCGGGTTGGATGTGTACTCTGAAAGAAGCTACTGTGACAGGTTAGCTGTGACCAACGGGTCTCGGGCATATGATTAGATGCGCTTATACCCCGGATTCAAGACGAAGGCTCTCGGTTTCCACAGGTACGTAATCGGCAGACTTCCCAATAACGGAAAGATGTAAGGGAACGTTAAAGGGACTCCTTGAGCATTGTCGCGCTTCTGGTGTGCTATGAAGCTGTCACGGGCAGCAGTGTACCAGCGCCAGAGCGCGGCAATCAGAAGCAGGCCAAGGGCCCCCAGGTTGGCTGCGTGCAGTAGGGGGTGATCGGAAAACATGACCCCAGATAAGTTGCCTGTATCATAGCAATCGAGCCCTGGCAAGCGCGCTATTCGTCTTTAACAATGGAAGAGAATTGGGGGCTGTGAGTCCGAGATAGGTTTACGGCCTGGGCTGGCCTCAGCTAATTAATAATTAGATGTTACCTATACTGTAAGCCTAGGTATCCCTTTAGCTGATATTTCGGCTCCGTGACATCGAGCGGGGCCACCCCTGGAGGCGCGCAGAGCCCCAATTGGGCAGGTTGTTCTTGGCGGAAGAGATGCACCCAATAAACATCACATACAATGTCTTCATTAAGTTTTTTGATTACGTGAGACATCACTTTGATGTCACTGAGCCGAAATATCAGTCCGCATGAGAGGAATCTGGTCCGTGCTGAGGCGCTTGATTTGCTGTACGATATAAATAGCTACACCTGGTACAACATAAATATTACAACACAATCACAGCCTTTGATGGCTGCTACTATTAGTCTCGGCGGGGTAGGCCTGCCACAATGTCACAACATACCCGAAAACGCAAGAGGCTAATTATAATCTCTTCTGTACTTATCACGATGAGCGAGAAATCCCCGAATTCCTACTATGGCATTGGACAATGTTGGGGTTTGGCGGCCAAGTTATAGGGCCACAGGCTACCTAAGTACTTAAGCAGTCAAGCCTCAACGACTCGCCCTACTTGTGCCCGCTAGATGTCTTTGAGAGGTTGGTCTCCCTGTCGGATTACTTTTATTGTATTCATTCTGAACATTAGGCTCTACACTGTATCGTCTCTTCTCGAACCTTGAGATCTCCGTATTACCATGACATTGGAGAAGTCGCTGACCATAAATAGGTAGATAGATGAGTAAACACAATCGTTTATCTACAAATCTTAGATGTGCGACGTGGATGTAAATGTAACCTAGGCCCCTAGTCGAAGTTCACACTGCCACTAGCTACTCAAAAGGTTGGCTGACAGTAATGCCTCTATTGAATCCAGCCATCTACCACGATGCGGTCATTGCTACACAAGATGGGGGATTGAAGGGAAAACCAGGCAAGCTAGCCGGAGCGGCCCGAACAGAGACGAAAATGCTGCAGCCAGACACACGGACCTATCATACACCAATGCCACGAAATAGAACTGCGGCACTATTCCGGTATGCTACTAAAAGTAGAACGCTATCATGGCGGGTGCCTTGATGTCTGCAGTCACTTATATATGCTTACGAATGGAATCATAACAGCTAAAGTGGTTATTAAGTCTCCTTTTTTTTTTCTCTCTTCCTCTTATTCTAATCCTCAGACCTATTTTTCCGGGCTCGCCCCGAAATCCTTCAAAGGCTACGACTAACTGGCGCACCAGGTCAACGCACGAAAATCATGTCTATTACCGTGGACCCTCAGGAGGCCGAGCGACTCATCCAGTCGTCCGCCCGGATCAACTTACATGCCTTCCGGGTGGCTCTTGGGGTCTTGACCGGCTTAGCACTCCTGTGCTTCGGTGCCCGGATGGCCATACGACTCACATACCAGAAGAAACTACGCCTAGACGACGCATTTCTGATTCTCGCCGCCGCCTCTCTAAGTGCCGCGACCGGCATTTTGTACAACATATGCTATTTCCTCTACTTGCACTCGGCTGCTCTGCTCGCTCCACAACTTCTCCCTTACCTTCTTGATCATTTCGATGAGCTTCTCCAACTGCAGAAGAGAGTTTACCCATTCCTTGCCTTAATATGGACTACAACCTTTGCTGTTAAGGGATGCTTTCTGGCATTCATGCGTCCGCTCGTTTGGCATATTTCACGAGCTGTGAATTGGTACTATTGGTTTATAGTGGTATTCTGTATCATATCTTGGGCATATGTTGTTGCGGAACCATTCATCGTATGCCCGTATTTTGGGCTAGACGCAAGTCAGTATATGTGCCCTAGCCCAATTTCCATCTAGGCTAACTCATATGCAGCGAAGTGCTTCAGTTCCACTGTGGACAATAGAAAGACACTCGGATTGACTGCACTTGTTACAGTACTAGATATACTCTCTGATATAATGGGTACGTTTCATGCACTATCTAATCAATGCGCCTGGAAACTCACGTCAAGCTAGTTGTCAGTATTCCCATAATCGTTCTCAGAAGCTCGCTACTTAGCCGGTCTACCAAGATTGGCCTAGGAATATTCCTCTGCCTTTCTATTGTCATGGAAATCTGCGCTATCATCCGGATTGCTGGCTTTCACTACAAAGGCCTCGAAGATGATATCTGGGAGTTCTTCTGGCAGCATACCGAAGGTGCTGTGGCGGTCATGATGGCATCAATCACAACATTTCGAACGCTATTCGTCAAACAGACAAACAATGTCGAGCTGAAGAACCCTTCGGGTCCGGCACAGAACCGTTTTCACAGATTCTTCAGACGATTTAAATCACTGGCTGAAGAGCAACCCGACGAGAAACCCGCCTTCGTCTCAGATACCTCAATGCCCAAGCTCCCCAAGGTGCCGTCTCCGATATTTACTGGCGTACGAAGTTTTATTCGTAGAAACAACCGGACCGATGTGAGCGCTAGCACATGGGCTTCTCTAAATTCTGTATTCAGCGACTCTGAGGCAGACTATCACGCTACACTCAAATTACATACGCAAGCCACTGGCAGCAACACATCTTCATGTCACTAATCTTCAGACTCTCATTAATCATAGAGGCCGAATCGCTATTTGGCTCTTGTTTAAATAGAGGCGTTTTCCAAGCAAGGATGTTTTTTTCCTGGTTAACACGATGGATTTCTGTGCGCAGTGTGAGCTATTACATACATATGTCCGATAAGTGGCTAATGTAGGTTGTATGTACTTGAAAGCTTGTAATAGCCGCATTTGAAGTTTTTAAAAATGCGTTGCGTAGTTAGTAGCCGTAGAATTACAAGTTGATAACATAGGGGTGGATTCTTAAGATATACCAGAGTGCTTTGAAACAATAGCGAGCCATTGTAGCTATGTGGGCGATGAAGCGACTAGTCATTTCAGGGTTAAAAGGAATGTATTTAATGTACGTAAGTGTTTGTAAGGCTGAAGAGGAATATTCTCCCCTGAGAGCTATTTTAGACTCTCGTAGCACTAGCGTCACGTATATGACCAAACTCTCGCTAACTTGTCTCCGGAAGCAGTAACAAATATGCGAGAAGAACGTCCTACAGCCAGCCCATAAACGCCGTCACCATGTCCTTCCAATAATAGATGAGGTTCACCGGTCTCGGCGTCCCAAAAAATAACAGAACGATCATTCGAAGAAGATAAGATCCATCGACCCTCTGCCGTCATTCGAGTGCATGATACAAGATTCTAAAGTCTCTAGTCAGCGTTAAAATGATTAACAGGTAAGTTTAAACCTTACACGATGAAGTTTCATATGTTTAATAGGCTGCGTGCTGACTTGGAATCTGGTGAGGTCGATCTCCCAAGTCATTATCGAATTATCAAAACAGCCGCTGACAAGAGTGCGACTATCTGGGGAAAATGCGACAGAAATAGCATAGTCCTGGTGGGCAGAAAACTTCTGTAGCAATAGGCCGGTCCCGATGCCCCATAACTTAAGGGATTTATCTTCATAGGCTGCAGCAACCATTTGAGAATCAGGCGAGATGGCCAAATCCCAAACTCCGCCCGAATTAGCGTCGCCCATACTTATGCTTGACACCGAGCCTGCATCTTCTCGAATATCCCACAATTGGAGGAGGCCTTCCCAAGAGCCGATTACAAAGGTGTGGCCATCAGGCGCGACGTCGACACTGTATATGCCTTCTTCACTCGCCTGGAACACCTTGGGCTCAACACTACAGCCTCCAAGTTGCCAAATCTAAGTAAGTTCAGATATAGACCGATGATATCTCAAGTAGTATGTGCAAAGGTTTCACTTACTCTGACGAGCCCATCAGTTGCTGCGGTGACAAGATAATGACCATCGCTGCTGAATCGAATGCCTCTAACACTACAATTCCCCAAATCGTCGTTTGAATTGATGTAAAAGCAAAAGTTTTCACTTCCGCTGCGAATATCGAACACCCGAGCGAAATTGTCGCCTCCGGTTGCGACTAGACGCTCGTCGGGGCTGAGATCAACGCAACTCACATCACCTGTGTGCTGGAGTGTACATATCAAACTAACATCCAAGCTCGATTTGAATTTTTCATTGAGCAGAACCGCGAAACCGTCTTCCTGTGGCCGAGACTGCCTCCATGTTGTAAGAGCTTGCTTGATCTCATCAACCTCAAATGGTATTAATGTTTGGTGTTTTGTTACATGTTGCTGCGTTCGAGCAGGTAGAGCTGGGTGGTTGTTCACGTTTGAGAAGGCTTCATTATTGTACGAGATGGAAGCGTTGAATCTTTTTCGTACTCGTGGCGGTACCAGTATACCTCCTTCTTCATGGTATGCGCGCTTGTGGGCATCTAAATCGTTCTGGTGTCGGAAACCTATTCTGCCCCGAGAACAATTTGGCTTGTCACAGAATAGGCGCTTCACGTGAAGTCGCTCGTGTGACGCTCTGAGGGTTTCTGAAGCAAATCCAAGTGATGCCCCTGTGCACGGTGCGAAGCGACAGCGGAAGGAAAACTGCAGGTATTGTCTTCGAAAACGATCGAGTTGATTTTCAGGAATCTCAGGGCTATTGAATGATTCCGACAGAAGCTGGCTTAATATTCTAATGAATCGCACAGATAAAGTGGTAAAGAGAGTCGAGTCTTGCGTTAATGCAAGCTCCTCGAACTCTGTAGAGTAGAAGTTAGCTCATTGCTGCTCAGAAATTCAGTATCTCGGAAACGGATAAGAGAAGCAAGAAGATTAAAGAACAGGAAACTTTTACCTTGGCCATTGCTTGCTGACTTATCTTTACTATCTGCCCGAAACGTAAGGATAGACGCGCACAGGGAGTAAATCGAGAGGTGGGACATTGCCTCTAAACGACTGTCAGATGAAGTCTGTGTACTGGGAATAGCGTCACTCGAGGCACTTGAGGCACTCGGTTTCAATATCGACAGCAGACGGTCATGAAGCAAATTGAGAGAGCTCAGAGCCTGCCCCAATGAAGACTCCTGGGGCAGGTGGCCAGTACCAGCGCAAGCTAGGACGTGCTCGAGCCAAAAGTCAATTGCGTAGAGCAAAAGTGCATGCGAGCCGCTCAGTATCACAAGAAGCTGATCGATTTGAGAGATTTCTGGGTCAAGAAGACGAAGACCGTCCTCAAGCACAGTTACGCACGCGAAAGCAATACTCCTCTCCCAAACCTCGGAGTTAAGACGCCGCGTAGAACAATTCGTACTAAGGTACCTTCGCAGTTGGAATTAGCCTATATAAATTTCATGACACTTCACAGGATTCTCGGAGGGACTCACTCTTCTACGGTGAAATGTATCAATGCCACGCTGCCGTCGGGAAGCTCTTCCACGAGTGGTTTACATTTGTCGATCGCACTTGCGTCCAACAAATTCCACTCATCTAGAGCAGGTGTATTAGGTGTGATGCTCACACCATGGAGAAGCTCGTGCCGCTTAAGGGGGCGCTTGGCAAATACGAGCCATGCCAGAATTCTCATCACTTTGTCTGTTCTGCCATCTCCAGCTATCGGGCAAAGAATTCCTAGGATTCTGGTATATAGCTGGGGTAGCTCTCCTGGCATTGATGTGATGGCTTCATGGAGTTCCTTTACACTATCAACATCCGAAAGAGAGTCGAGGACTAGCCTTGCCCAGAGAAACATGCCTTCAAATCATTAGCATATGATAGATAGCTTGTGACTAAAACACGAGATTTCGTACCGTCGGCTTTGTCAATCATGATCCTTACAATCTCTTCGACAACCTTATCTCCAATCTGGAGTGACTCTTTTTCCTCCGCTAATTCTCTGAGCCGGCTCCCTACAAAGACCTGAATGGCGTGATTAACAGAGTCATGTTCGTTGGATAGTGAGACCAGCCCCACGGCTTTCTGTTTTTTTCGTACAGCGCGAGATATTTCGGGAACATCACGACTACTGATTAATAGTTTGCAGTTTCTATCCCCAGACCTAACTGAAACAAATTGAAGAAGATCTTCGACAATGTACTTTTGCTCTTTCGGGTTGCACTCATCGAGCCCGTCAATCACGATGCGACAGATTGGGATTCCGTTCAACAAACCCTGCTTGCCCCCAGAGCCTATAAGCATAATCCGGAGGATCTTGAGCGATGGTTCTCGGTACTTTTCGACAAATTCTGTGAACGCGATGGTGGCGAGATCAGGATCATTTTCTATGATTTTCAGTACAAGCGTCTTCAAAATTGTAGATAAGGTGTCGTTCTGGTGATATTTGCAAAAGTAGGAGAGAGTAGTGATGCCGTCTTGTTCCAATGAATCTATTAAGCTAGCGCAAATCACGCTTTTGCCTAGAAGCAGTCAACACGTTACGAGATCTCAGAAGTATTATCCCTGGACTTACCTGCACCTGGTTTGCCGTGAAGCCAAACTGCTGCCTGCTTGGAATCGGTTTTCATCCACGAAGCCACTTTTTCTTGTTTCAATACCCAGGCGCAGCTCCCTTCTAGGCAATCTCTTAGTAGTTTCTCACGATTGTCATCTTGCGGAAGGTGGTCCAGGGCGAGCCACGCAATAACAGACTGCCGCTGTCGTGCAAGCCTATCTTTCTCTCTAGTAGCCACCTGAGACGCCAATTTTTCACGCCATTGCCTCGACTCAATTATATCGAGTGTGACGGCTTCCCTGTCTATCGCTTCGCTGATTTTCGCCATACTAGCCAAGATAGAGTTGAAACGAAAATCGAAGTTGGCCCACGTGGTCGCAAAGAAGAACTTCCAGGCTAGCTTGCGAGTGAGCTTAGGGAACAAACAAAAAACCTTTAAGATACCTACACTTTCTTCTAATAAACTTATAAGCTCGACGGTGAAATTCAAGTATGTCGGCATAATAGAGGGCTAGCTTGGTAAGAAGAGCAGGACTGTTCTTGAATGCATCGCCAAGATTCTTCAGCCGAGGCATAGTCTCTGCAATGCGCCCATAGGCATCAATGAGCTTGTCAAATGCACCGAGATAGTCCGATGTGATCTTCTCCGAGTTAGCTATGGTCAGTCATAAATACATGGTGTGAGACAGATAAGTTTGAACATACTTTCAACATCAGCTTAACAGGCGCCTGGTCGCCCTGTTAGCTAACAGTCTTGGACAAATAATAGAAAAGAATTTCATTTACCCATATCCAGGGCAAATATGGGCTCAAGCCATTACTGAGGGTGTCAATGGCTCCAGAATACCGTTCCAGCCCCAGTAGGAAGGGATACAATTTGCGTAAATTCCGGTTCTCTCGCCTCTGCTGAAGCTCCTGCTGGATACTGATCAAAGCGTCCATAACGTCCTTCATTTTCGTGTCCTCGATCAGCGTTCGGTCATCCAAACTCACTGAATCTCTGAACCGCTCAACGGCCTCAGTGATGGTTAAAACTGCTTCGACCGAACGCCCTGCAGCCATCTCGCTCGTTATGGTGTGGATGATCTAGTTGTGTCAGCTTCGCATTGAAAAAGGAGCTGAAGAGGTATACTCGTCTGCGGCGGGAGAGAGACCGAGGTGGAGAGAGTTATGCCTGACGATGATGCCTTGCGATGATGCCTTGCGAAAGCCACGTTGGGGGCTATGCAGGTGGCAGTGACGTGGCTAGGGGCCTGCGATCCAGGGGCATGCGATCCGCGGTCCTCGTCGGCTCTGCAGCCCGACAGACAGTCGAACAACAATGTTAATTGTTTAGATTAGTTTGAACCGTCATCACATCTATATTGACCTAATTTCACAGTATTTTAGGCACTTCTTTCAAGATCATGGCGCCTAATGGACGGGCGTGAATGGAAACGGCGACGACTCGTCCACCCCGATGGCACTCGAGCTACATTTGCAGCCACACCGGACTCCTCAGCCTTTGCAGAAACAGAGGTCAATCATAGCCATGGCACACTCAACAGCCACTTGGAGGATGGGGATCCTTATGTTGATGGGGCAGCGATGACTGACTTGGCGGACGCAAATATTGTTTGCTACGGGATGGTGCGGTAACACCATCCTCCTTGTTTCCCGCCAGCTATACTAACCACCCGTGTCTTGTAGCTCGAGAACCTGCCAATTACATCCATTGCCACCGCTACCGTTATAGACAATCCGATCCTTGTCTTCGCATACCTCAACGAGAATGGACTCGTGCAACGAAGTTCCGATGGGGCCTACATGGGCAAGCTTGAAGACAGAGCTGCGCAGTGTCTATTGAAGCTCGGTGACGAAGAACACGTAGAGATCCAACTCATGTTCAAAACTATTGCAAATCAGACCTACCGCAAGCGTGGGGGAATACCAGTGGCGTTGGCGTCTGCTATAATATACGGACCGGAAGAATTGAGCGACGACATTGGGGAATTCCTTGATCGCTGTGATTGTGTCCTCCAGGATCCCTTTGGCTGTGAACGAAATGTGCCCTACAAGAACCCCCATTGCCTGTCTTCATTGTTCGAAACCCCAAGGATGACATTTGAACTACATAATTCAGACCCATGCCAGAATACATTCACCTTGTCGAGATCATTAAAGGCACTCGAGACGACGGACGACCTACCCGAATGGCCACAGCCGGCGGCACTGAAGACAGAGCTTCATCGGTACTTCATTCTATTCACTTAACTATTTGCTCTGTGCATACTTATTTTTGAGTCCCTAGGCACCAGAAGCAAGCTCTATCTTTTTTTATCAGGCGCGAGAGAATGGAGAGCATGAAACACATCTGGCAAGTCAAGACTTTGGCAGACGGGTCTTCGACGTAAGTCCATCGCCCTGATCGGTTCTCCATGCAGCCTGCTAACAGGTCCAGTTATATTAACGGTATCAATGGTTCTTATCAAAACATCCCGCCGCCCAATTGGAATGGAGGTATTCTTGCAGACGATATGGGCCTTGGTAAGACGCTGCAAATGATTTCCCTCATCGCTGCCGACAAATACTTTCAACAGCAGCCGCAGGAAGCTCAGCATGTCTCAGCTGCTGGCCCTCACATGGCGACCCTCGTCGTGGTGCCCTTTTCTCGTAAGTTGCGAAGGACGTTGACTTTCACACTCGGCACTAATATCATGCCAGTGATCAGCGTATGGGAATATCAACTAGGCTAGTAAGATTCGTTCACATTTCGGCCACGTGAATTCTACCCTGACAGTATATTTGTAGCCATCTGCACCCCTCAACCCTCACTTGGAGAAGGCATCACCGGAAAAGCCGATTTACAACTGGGATTGCTCTTATGTGCCCTGACGTAGTGATAACTACGTACCAAACTGTCCAATCAAAATACAAGAGACACTCCAGCAACAGTGGTAGCCTCTTTGGACATCAGTGGCGCAGGATCATCCTTGACGAAGGTTGGTCTACAAAATCTCGTATTCGTTTTTGGAACTCACCGCTCACGCCTCGCTAACATATTGCAGCCCATAATATTCGGAACAAGACAGTGACCTCATCTGCCGTCTCGGAATTGAAGGCCGTCTCTCGCTGGGCTGTCACAGGTACGCCAATCCAGAACAGCCTTGCAGACATCTGTGGGCTTCTCAGCTTTCTCCGATTTCGACCTTATGACAGCACCAAGTCATTCGACGAAGACATTATAGAGTGCTTCCGACGGGGAAACATAGAAGAGGGTACAAGGAGATTAAAGGCGCTCTGCCAGCCGATCATGATTCGACGCCCTAAGAGCGTCATTGTTCTTCCGACTCGACAAGACCTCATCAAGGAAGTGGATTTTTCCGCGGATGAAAGGCAAGAGTATCAAAAAGTTGAGGCCTCATTCCAAAAAGTTGCTTGTAACGCGGATGAATTCTCATCCGAGGCACAGGGGTCAATGAGTGCGATCCAATTAATCAATAAACTCCGGCTAGTCTGCAACCTGGGTGTGTGTTCGACAGCAAGGACTCTCCCTATAGGCGAACAGACAAATCTGACCACACCAGAAATTGAAGACTCGGCCGAGACAATAATCGCTTCAGAGGTGGCGTTAGGAAGCGCAGGTTGCGAAGAGTGTCATGAAATCATCGACATACTCGATACAGGAATCACTACCGGCATTGCACCATATGCGTACTACTCTCAGTGTTGCAGACTTTACTGTAGCAGGTGCGTAACCTCGAGTGACTATCAAACGACCAAGAAGGGTTACTGCTGCGACAAACTTCTCTGTTTGCTTCGCCCACTTTCCTCGAAGCTGGTTCGGAAGACTAGAAACGATGAACTACCGACAGATATGTATTGTACAGAGACAAGCAAGATTCGCGCGCTTGTCCAGGGAGTATTAAGTGGCTTACCAGAAAAGAGGCAAGTTCCCGCACGCTATTTACATAACAAACCAAGACAAGCAACTCACTAGTCTCAGCGTCGTGTTTTCCTTCTGGACAAGCAGTCTTACAATGGCCCAGAAAGCACTTACCACGGCTGGTATCCGCTGTGTGCGTATTGATGGGTCCATCTCGCTGATAAATAGGGAGAAAGTGCTCCAAGAGTTCAACGAAGACGAAGGGATAAAGGTGATATTGGTTACAATATCCTGCGGTGGTGTTGGGTGGGTTTCATTCTGAAACAAACATACGATACTCAGAACTAATGGGGACCAGGCTCGATCTAACAGCGGCGTCTCGGGTTCATCTTCTCGAACCCCAGTGGAATCCCGCCGTCGAGGATCAGGCACTAGCCAGAGTGCACAGGATGGGTCAGCATCGCCCTGTAGTCACCATTCGTTACGTGATGAAGAATTCCATTGAAGAAGTATGCCACCCCGACTTGCACATCTTGAACTAACGTTTGACTCTAATCGAATGCACTTAGTCTATCACCTCGTTGAAGGGGAAGAAGCGGCTCCTTGCCGACCTACTTCCACAAACCTCCCAAAGCCTACGTTCAGATCAAGAATAAATCGAATGACTGGCTCGACAGCACGAGCCGCTGTACTCTTGCCGTTCCTACTTTGTAGACTATTTATTGATGCAATAACATAATAAGCATGCATCATACACCGAGGAGTACTTGATTGCCATTGTCTTTTAACTAGCTGCTCCATCTATAAGTCAGGGGGAGACGATGATGAAGATGCGACCCAAATTGGATTAGGGCTTGGGACCCGATCGTTGACCACAGAGAGACCAACACACCGAAAAGGGGGCTTTCATTGACCGCTGAGGTAGAGCTATCACTACCAGATAACTTTTGAGTCTCAGATGGGATGGCGGACTCCATTTTCGGACCCCAAAACCTTCAGTGCTGAAGGCCACCATACTAACTCTTCATCATGGAATATGTAAAGGAACGTTAGAAGGGCTCATGACTAACTCATAGGTAGATCCATATATTTCATTCGGCTTAATATTATCAAGCGATAGAAAACTCGTCAAGTCGTATTCCTCGTGCTCTAAGCGCCTCCGGTGCAAGCCGCGCATCCGACTTTATGATCTGCCCGGTAGTCTTGTTCCAAAATCCATGTCTTGGCGTAGATTGTCCGAGATGAAGTCGTTTCTGTGTACGGCGACGATTGCGGCACAGAATCTTGTCCAGAAAATCTCAGACCGACCGCAAACTATTTTGGCTCTCGTGTCCCCTAGCAACACTTCCTGTATAACCCACAGACGCGTGAACCATTGACGATTTATGAGGAGACGTACAACTTCCCAGATTTCATGACCAAATGGCAGCCGCAAATCCGGTCGGTGAAATCCGGTGTTCGTGCCCTCCCCTGCCATGCGACTGGCGATTAGTGTTCTCGAATGAGCAATTAGTAGCAGCTTCCCCTAAGAGAAATGCTACTTATCTCTGAACACTGGACTAACGCTCTCCGACAGAACCACGAGTGACTACCCCAGACGTATGAAAGCGCGTCGAAGGCGACTCCACAAGCCGGTGATCGAGACGCTTCAGCGTCTAGCTCGTAGGTATAACGTTCAATATCGGGATTGGGATGATTCCCTGTTGAGTTTCCCTCTCTGTCGGCCAAAGTGCGCAGAAAGAGGTAACGCCCTTCTATAGTATCTCGTGCCACCCAGGGTTCCGAAAGTGTGCTCTGGGTCTCCTGTATGGGCAGTCGCGGCGATGGGAGGGGTTTCTGAGGTTCTAGAGCAGTGTGTTCAATGCGTATCATTATTTCATCGTCATGATCGCCAGGCAGCACTATAGCCAGTCGAATGTCCTTCAGGGGGTCTTCTAGTGACACAAGAATGTATGCCAGAATCGCGTGCACTTGAGGAGAAACACCCCTGAGAGCTGGCAACATCCCATTTCTATCAAGAGGCCCTAGATACCTTTAGTTAAAGAAAGTGCTCACGAAGTCGGTCTAAAAGTGAATAATAATTGATAATGGCATTGTTGTTGTTATTGGATCTTTTCCTTGTCTGTGGATTTTGGGCCTCTCATTCCTTATGGCTGTGTGGCTGTGCCGATGATAGATGCATTGCATTGATACATACTCATACATACCCTGATCTCACTACTTAGGTACTACTCTGTTTTGTTTACAGCGTCGCTAATGCCTTCGTTTTTTGCGAAAGAAAAACATAATTCTAGTGGCGCGGAGGGCTTCGTTCACGAAGATATTTTCCCGAAGAAAGGTGCATGTATATGTCATTCTCCCTTGCTCCCCCTCTCCGTCCCTGGTAAACTACTATACACACAGGATACGTAAAAATAATAAACAGTACCTAAACATATACTATCGGATTTAGCGCCTTCTCTGACGGAATGACTCGCATTCTTTAGGTTCATTGGTTTCTTTACGACGCTTAGAGCCATGGCTTGCTCTCCCGCGGTTCCTGCTCCGACACGCTACTGTTTCTTCTTCATTAATATCTTCGCCAGATGAACCTCGGGATCTCTTGAGTGTTATGAGATCGCGATCGCCGCCCTCGATAAAATATAACAATCGCGCCACACGCTGTTTATGGCGTGGTAGACCACTTGTTCGCAGGGCAGAAGCCAATGATGTTAGATCAAGGTGCTGACTGAGGGCGTAGCGGATCAGTCTCTCTATAACTGCGCAACAAACTTCGAGTTGCTCCAAATCGGATGGCCAGTTGAACTCCTCAACGAATCGGCTGATTTGGGCAAGCGGAGATTTGATATCCTCTTCAGGTGAAGGCGGTTGATTCAAGCCGCGACTAAGAGGGATGCGAATGCCGAGACCATCCCTCTTTCTACGTATTGGTTTTAGGCTGGGATGTGCTCGCAAAAAAGCGTCTAAGGTGCAAAGACTCGCTTCAAAACATGCCTTCTTAGACCCCCTTAGTATGCCGGTGAAGAAGTCGTAGAAAACAGTATGCCCCTCATACGCACCATAGACAAAAGCGTCAGGGTCTGCATTATGAGATAAAAGCACGTCAAAGATGCCCTTCTCAAGTGCATAGTGGAGTTTCTGATTAGGTTCAATTTTGTCTCCAGGGTGATACGGAGCCTCATTGAATCCATATTTACCCATGAAGAAGGCCAACGACGAATAAACGTCGAAGTTTTTGGCCCTTACAGAGACTGAATTTTGTCGTTCTCGCGCGTTCTCGTGCTTAAGGAGGAGGTCCAGCATCTCCGCCGCGGGGAAGAGACTTATACCAGAAGCGATGATCATCGGTGTAAGAGCCGCAAAGAGCGGCGAGTCCTGGAATATGCAAAAGTACCCAGGCTCTTCTTGAATTTTCCTCCGGATGTATGGTACGAATTGATGCCTGACGACCTCCTCACGGAAAATTAATCGCGGATCACAAGATGTGAAGGCATTGTTGATAGTAATATGAGAGTTTCCCACCATTTTAACGATGGATTTTTCGTACTCGTCAAGAATCTCGATAGTATCCCTAATGTCTGGTGCCGATGTTTTGAGGGCTTCACCGGCGTATAGTAAAGCCTGATTCAGGTCCCCAATAAACAAGCCCCCGTTCTGACCAGGTCCTGCCTTGAAAGCTGACGGCCAAACCGAATGCACATAGGAAGTCGTCTTCAGCAAAGCCAGGTATGACCTAGCAATGGAATTATAGACGTTGAAGCTACTGTTTAACTTATGTGCCAAGTAGTCGCTCATCTCTGCAGTGAGAAGGAAGTCCCTCACTGTTCGATGGAGGAATTCGACACGGTCATTGCGCGTCTCGAGCAGACCCTTGGTTCGGGCATTGATCCTGCGTTGGACCTGCTCTCGTCGTCTCGAAAGTTGAGCGGCCGAAGGCACACCTATGGGACACTTGATGGCGTAGTCTTGCTCCTCGAACTCCATTTCCAAGTGCCAGTATATGTCTGCTTGTATTGGCTCAAATGCGTGGATAGCGACCTGCAAGGCACCTGCCATCTTAGGATGGTAGATGGCGTCTACGCTACCTAGCATGTGCTTGAAGAGGAGTTGTAAGTCCTTGGGCAAACTCTCTAATCTCCTCCACATATCGGCGATTGTATCGTCATTCGATAATCCTTCGCGTAGCGACCTCGTTACCAGAAAGGCCCAGAGGAAAACCCCTTCGGCTCTTTCAGCGATCTGTTCGATCAGATCTAGCTTCTCATTTTGGGCAATTTCAGTAGAGTTAACTACCCATCTGGGATGCGTTTGGAGTTGGTGTCTTGCAAAGATTTCAATATCGTCTCGAGTCAGGTCGTGCATGTACATCTTTCTAAGATTGTCGGTACCAAAACTGTCCTCAAATACCATCCAAGGCCGACTGGAGAGACAGATCTTGATGCTTGATGACCGGGACATATCCCGCAAAACGTTGCAAAGCTCAATGTGGTCATCTTCGTACTCGTCAAGCCCATCAATAAAGAAACAGAACTTGAGTGGCATATTTTCCGCTACTGCTAGGGCACGAAGAGTATCTGATAGCTCATTTGTGGTCCACGGCGTCGAAGGACTAAGGAACCTGCTGCGACTTGCATTATCCCAGCGTGTCGGGCAAACAATTGGAATGGACTCCGGGTAATTTCTGAAGATATCGAATAGCAACGACTGGAGGAGGCCCTGTTGGGACTTTTGCATCGCCGTTCCGGCGCTCCAAAAATAATGGGCAGCAATCGCGAGCTTTTTCGAGTCTGCCCATCTTCCCAGTAATCCACGAGTCTGGGAATGGTCCGCCAGGAACTTCATAAATGTAGACTTTCCAGACCCAGCCCTCCCGGATATCCAGAAAATTCCAGTCCCGGAACAGAGCCAGTTTGACAGGTGTGAATCTTCAAATGCCCAATGGAAAGTGTTATTATGAGCCTGCGGAATTATACCGTGTCTAGCTGGCCGACAGTCGTAGTTCAAGCTGGCAATGACGGCCTCTGCCTGCATGCGTTCTTCAGCTTTAGTTAAGCTCGACAGCAAGTCTACGAACAACTGTACTTGGTCCACAGAAAAAACAGTCTGCGTTTTGGCGGCATCTACTAGTTCAGCCTCGAGCTTCAGCTTTTCCAAGTCTGTGGACATAGACTCTATGATAGATGCCTGTCCTACTCCTGCTCTACCATTGCTCATGGATTCTACTGTCTTGCTCAGCTGTGAAATCTGACGACTGGACAGGTGGACGTCAGTATTGTAGCCGTAGAGCATGTCCCATAGAAATGGGGTCAATACCTGAGAATTGAGCTGATATGAAGCGATATGACTCTTTGAGTCCGCTCTAGCCGGCCTTCGATTGCGGCGGTTTTTTGCCTACCGAGTTCAGCTTTAAAAGCCGCTTTCATACTCCTCCAAAGTCTACACTTCTTGCCTCGGACCTTGAGAGCCTGAACAGCGTCAATCATCTCTCGACAGTCCTGCTTACACGCCAGTGAGAGTTCTTGGAGAGCCAGCACATCTTCAAGCTGAGACGATGGCAATGGCTGCTGAGGACATGTCGAGCTTCCGAGGCGTACGCTTAAATCCTCTAATTTAGCATAAACATTTTCGATGCCAAGATTTTCCGTGGAAGCCCCTTCTTTAGAACGGAAAATAACTGTGGTGGCCGAGATCAGCTTGGCAGCAAAATCGACAAACGTAATGACGCTGGAAGCGACGCTGAGAGCAGAAACGGGATCCATGACGGTCTCGTGGATGGCGCCGGGGTTGGAGCTCGACAAGGAAAGACAATCAGGTACTTATCTGCGCGCACTCGGCGCTGCGCCCCTCCACCGTGGCTATACTGCGTACTTAATGCATGCTGATTCACAGCTCGGCTTCACACGTCTGATTGGAGAACGGGCATTCGACGGTGGCAGAGAACACACCAAGGGAGATTCTAGTATGCAGGCATGACCACAATCATTCAATAACTGGATATTTACTCAAGATAGATGCCTATTGTTGCCTAAGTCGTAGTATTAATGATTAATCGTTTTCGTGACTGGATAACCAGAGGTTTTGTGATTGAAGTCCGCGGGCATATTATCACAGCAAGCCGAAAGCTGATGTGGCTGTGCTCATGGGCTTAGAAAGAGCGACGCCTCGCTTTGGTGGAGGTAGCGGTGTGCTGACTCTCTCTAATAATGACCCTTGATGATTAGGTATGCGATGCCTTCTCAGCCACAGCGTAACACCGAAGGCAGAATATTGCCGCACGAGATCAGTGGAAAACACTAGTATTAACAATGTGAAGATTCTCTATGCCATAATTACTTACGCAAACAGCTTCGGGTCTACTACCCCGCCTTTTCCCCTACCCGTAGCTAACATAGCAGCCGAACCGTAACTCATACATGATTCTCGCCCCATCATCCTATATACTTCATCAGCCACGCCCTCTTACCGCGAACTCTCATCAGATGACTACGTGGTCCGACAAAGTCTCTGTCATTTCTGGCTCCCTCTGCGCCATTTCTGCGCTGCCATTAATTGGAATACCCTTTCCAAGTCGAGCATGGGCATCCTACTATGCCGATAAGAATCGTTGGATGTCACAGTTATCTAAAGGATATTTAACACCGAATCAGGCTGGGTACGCCGCCGCCGTACTAAGAATCGCTGTTGGTTTTAGCTGTATATATCAACCCACTCGGGTTGCGGCTTTACTGGCTAATGGTGCAGTTGTGTGTCGGGGCACTGTGGTTGCCTACCGTGATGGGAGGCCGATGTTACCGCAATGGACGATGCTGGGTGCCGTTGCGTTATGTTTTCTTCTAGAAAAGCTTTGAGGCGCACAGTATTCTCAAGTCAGCCCGTCCAACAAGAAGAGTAGGCGCATCTAGGCTTGGTAGTACCTGGGGGATATAGTTAGAGATTTAAGGGTCGTGTTTAGGAAGAACAGTACAGCAGGAGTTGTGTAGGCGTATAAGGAAGCGCTAGTCAGCACTTCTTCACGTACCGCCCCAACACAGATCCATTTCAAAGGGATACAAAATCTATCTAGATTAGACTAGTACGATCCGCCTACCTGGATAAATCCAAGATCCATATTTGTAAATTAGACAAGGGTCGCTAGCCCACCAACATAATTCTATGGCTTTTCACATCAAAACCCGACCTAGTAGTTATATGGAAGCATTCTAAATTGAAATATTTTAATTAGGCATATATATATGTATCCCCTAGGGCAGAAAGGGCACTCGAAAGGATAAGAAAGCTTGGATAGGTATCAGTACAGAGAGTAGATTGCCCTGGGTGGACCTGCGGGTACCTACAGCCCGTCCCGCGTTCTCCACATAATCGTACCCGCCCCCGCACACCACACGTGCGCCACGCTACCTACACACGTCATTGTACTCGGGATTGTTGTGCACAAAATATGTGTGTAGGAGAAAAAGGGGAAGAGGGGGCAGATGTTGTATTGGAACTGAAGGCCGTAGGCTGTGCTGTCGACAGTTGAATACCGTAACCGTCCCATCCCATGGCTTCCTTGTGAGACCCCTGTTCCCCTCCTCAAAAGAGTGCATCCAACCATCTCCGCCGCAGGGGCCTTGATAACATATGTGACTAGCTGCCTTTTGAAGGACTACCAAAGCTTTATTAATCGATAGCGCTGTATTGAGACAACATTCACCACTACATAGATCTCTGGTGTCGCTTAGATGGACAAACTATTTGGAAAGCATACCTTGAAGAAGGAAATGGTCGCAGCAAAGAGACCGGTAAGGGCATCTATGACGAAGCAGGTCCAACGAAAATATTTTGCTCCAGAGATTTTGAATACAGACTTCAAATCGATAGTGAATGGGGGTCAGGACGAGTAACAATAGGAACTGTATTACTCGTAGACATAGGAGGACCCAGACTGGACAAGGGCGCCAGCTACCTGCGGCCCTGCGGTCTCAGCCGAGAAATAAAATACAAAACCCAGCCTGTTAATACGGTGATGAGAGATGTTTACCTACTCAATATACTAGCACTATCAGGAGATAAATGCGAGGTCGATTCTGGCTCGCACCTAGAGGTGATTAGTCCAGTTGGATAATATAAGTATGAGCATGTGTCCTAAGCCAGATAGGAGAAGGTTGAGGAATCATACACTGGCTATTTGGCCCCTACCTAACACACTCCTACCTATTGTGAACCTCTATGTTGTCAATCTCCCACTCCAACGAAGCCCTCTGACAAAAATTGGCCATAGATTCGACAACAGGTGACATACACCATCCACTAGGTACTCAACGAAATGGAATACGCATGATGACCATCGCAAGAGGCGGGCTATACGAAATGATTCGATTTGCTCCGAGGAAATTGTCTCTTGACCAACCGCCTCGTTGTCAAGTGTTGTCATATGCCTGGGGTGATCCCCGCGAGTATTTCCGCAGGAGCAGCGAGTACAGAGGCCTTAGTGAGACTTCCTTTGCTACTCTCCACGGATTCTGGCCAGAGTGAAGTCGGTCTATTAACACGAAAGCCAATCTAGAGCTACGGCTCTCTTCACCTAACCATATAATCACCGCTATAGCGCGCCTGTATATGAATCACGTCGAAGTGATCTGCTTGACTTCTCTCGGAAATATCTCGCTAGTTGATGCAAATCGCGTCTATCCATATCGCCCCTATTCCTTTTCGTCGCAGCTGAGCATGAGCCTGATGTAGGTTGGCAGTAGCCTGAAAAATAGAGTCATTGAGAAAGATCGGAATCGTGTGGCAGTGGACGTAGATCATCTAAAAAATCTCTCTGGCCCGTGATATCGTAATCAGCTGTAGTGACTGGGAGATTGGCTGGCCAGCATTTTCCACAGCTAAGTATCTGACCCTCGAAACAAAATCATCGGGCTCCTAGGCATCGTTAGCGACGGGGTTACCCATGTTCCAAGGCCACCCCACGCGGAGCTGTTGGAAATTTTGTGTCTCGGTATCGCCTTAGGTTATATGTATGGGGAAAAGTCAGTGGATGCGATTCTGTCACTGTGCTAAGATCCTGATAACGCCTCACCTCATGGGTACCCCGCTGGCACAGTCTCGGCGACGACAGTTGCCAGCATCAGCCAACTTACCTTACTGGAAACATATCGCCGAAACACTGCTCTCCGCTTTTCCAAGATCGAGCAAAGGTTACTGGCATGTCTGGCTGTCGAGCTTACTATGATCGCGGCATATTAAGCTGTCGAGGGATATACGTTGGTGCCAATCAAAACATCCAGCGACCCCATTTAGGACGACGAGCCGAACACTGCTCGCAACGTCGGCAGCGACTATGAACTGTAAGACCCTTATAGTTACGAAAACGAAACATTTAGGGCACCATACGCAATATTCCTTGGTAGAGCTGACTCACGGTTCAGATGGTTCTCATTCACCCGGACGTGGACGACCAAAAAATTCCCCTATTACAGTAATGAGGCGTATGCTACTGAATTCATGCGGATATAGAGGTTACCATACCACCTGTATTCTCGTCTCATGTCCAAGTATGGATAGATACCCCAAGAAAATTTCTAGTCTACGTGAAAACTCTCCAGCAATTGGCACGGTGGAAGGCATGGCCATCCAGGTCATGTGAATTAGGCGTAAGGCCACTACCAAGAGGGAGAATTGTCTGCTCGCAAATGCCCAGATATGCATTATGCCTGACCTAGGCTTCATGATCCGAAGCGGTCCCAGACTGATGATAGCCGACCATGGCTGCATAGGGTAAGTACACTTCCGAGGGGCAACCCGGGGACCATTTGTACATCCTAGAGGGTTGTGGTATATAGCCATTCTAAAGCCCGCTAGGCATGACACGTTCCGATCAGGGTTACATGTACGGTGAAACTATCAATGGGAACAGGGGTGTCCCATGGGCTCCCGTAAATCGTATTTTAGCAGAGGCCTTTATACCGAGTGTTCGACTTTGCATGAACGCATAGCCCTGTCTCACCTTGATAATCAGGCTGTTCCTTCACATACATAAATACAGCATTACTACCTAGTTTCAAGTCGGGAGCCCGCCTGAACTTTACCTCTACGCATAATCCTTTACTGCTATTAGTTGGTCCATTCCTCGGGCTCGAGCGGGGAGGGAATAAATCGTATATGCGTGGAAGCGTATATACACCGGAACCTACGCCATTAAATCGAGGGCCTCGGTCGTTGATTAGACTTCGCAGCAATCCTCAGAATTCCAGAGTTTAGGTTTCTTGCTCTGTCCGGTCTAATCCGCTGTATACTACGTCATAGAAGTTTCTAACTCGTGTTTTGTTCTAACAGGGGAGAAAATCAAGATTATATACCTAAGTTTTCGTATTCAGACATGCAGGAGGTTGCGACGTTCGAGAAGTGAAGCAGGGGTCGGGATTAAAAGTCATACTGTATCGGTTTTTTTTACTAAGCGATGTCGCAAAATTAGCACTGCTATATATCTAAGGGCTCCTGCAATGCAAAGCCGGCGATGAAGTATCTAGGGTTTATATATTTGCCTATATAGCAATCTCTCACATTGCTAGACTCTCGAAAATGTTAGCATCGCGGCTATCACGGCCGCAGATAAGGAGTCCCCGAAAACTCGACCTTATTTTCTTCGCTCTTCTCATATCCTTGTATATTTGTCCTTCTGATGCGCACATTATCCCGGTATACGTAACAAGGCCATGGCTTCGCAAAGAAGCGCACGCCATCGAGGTACCGGGGAGGAAAGGAGAGAACTTCCCTAAGGACTTCGCAACAGCAGTGGGAGTGGCTGTGGTTGTTGTTACGATCGGGACGACGCTGATCTGTGTGTTCGCGCACTTCTGGCGGCAGATCCTAGACTGGGGCAGGGGCAAGGGTAACAACAGGAGCGTGGCCAAGAAGAGTAGGCGCAAGGACGAGGAAGCCTGGTTCTGCGGGCCCGACCGCGGGCTGCCGATGCCGCAATTCGATAACCTAGAACCAGAGAGCGAGCCGCTGGCTTTGTCCATGCAGGATCTCGAACATCATTGGAATTTGGAAGAGTTGTACGGTCCCTACACCCCGACTCGGGATACGCGTAATGCCACCCCTGGAGCGCGGACGAGATCGAAGGCTCTTTGGAATAACTCGGGCGCGACGTTACCGAGTTGGCTTGACCCGGAGGAAATTCAACGTCCTACTAGCATCGCTTACGTATTGGACCGTGCTTGAATGTTCTTGGCTTGACTTACTGCTAAAGTTTTTGGGTGTGTTATATCAACCATCGTAAGTCTCCGCATCTCAATGACAATATCTAACTGGTCTCCTGCAGTTATGATTCGGAAGCCATGTGTCCCTCTCTGAGGTGGCCCCCATTTGACCCCTATTATTCATTGATTTCGTGAGCCTCTAATAATAGTTGGCGTCCTTTCGAGAACATGCCATATGGGACTGCGGGAGATTGGAGTTCCCATAAGTCCATTTCTGTATATTGTAGCTTGTAGGCAATCGCATCAAGCATGGAGTTGTATAAGTTACACATGAATATCTGGAGTCATAGTAGTGAAAGCGTCTGTCGACTAAAGTACAGCAGCAGCATTTGCTTCAACGACAGGTAGTTATCTTTTCCGTAGATGGCAAATGAAAGAACGTAACGTCACCAGGAGCCAAATCTGCAATTACAAGCACCAATCTAAGTAAAGCGGACACAGACTAAGGCAAATCGTCGGCTCTTTAACACCCGAGACGAACATTTTCAACATAGTAGAAGACTGACTAGCTAGGGCTGATGGTTACGCATACCATGACTGTACGATGCATGATTCATGAATACCGGATATCCTGGATGGTTGAGGACAAAAAGAGATTAAGCCGATAAGAAACTTGAAAGAGATTGAATTGTGAGAAAAGCGTATTAGGAGTAGAAGTTAGGATAGGGGTGCCTTACTAAATGCTAGTCAGTGAGCTCGGAAATTTCTTTATTGTACCAAGAAAAGCCATGGATAGCCGTGTGATTCGGTCTGTGTGGTTTATCATTAATCAGGGACATATCGAATTGTTCTAGCCACCTTAAGCTTGGGTCATCCAGTAGGAATTGTAGTGCAAAACTAGTGAACACACTTTATCCCACTAAGCTATTCGGAAACCTGCTGCGGTAGCAACTTTTATAACGCTATCTACGGCATGCTGTGAAACCTAAAAAGGGGAGCATATAAGCCTTGCACCATATCGCCAAACTTACGAGATCGCCAGTGAGAGTAAATAATACACTAGTTCTACATCTTGCGTTGGGGAGGAAACGTTCGTTACAAGGTCACATCTCGATAGTTGAAACGGCTTGCTACCGAATCCCGGCAAGCTAATTGCTGGGAGACTGCGCCAGGGGCATATATTATCGGCAGCGGTTCAGGGCCAGGTTCGATAGCGTTGTTGTTCAAAGGTAAGGGATCCCGCGATATGAAGAATCTACCTTAACTTGGTACTCCCCGTTACCAGCCAGTAAAAGCCCAGCAGGAGGATGTTAGGTAAACCCGAGACAGCGAAACATGGTACAAAAGTTGTTTGTGAGCATTTCCCTGCCATAGCACAATTAAGTTGTTTCGGTGTAGACTAGGCGGAGAATCCAGATGAAAGGGTTTGTTTGTCTAACAGGCGGTCCCCATTCTCTTGTAACCTATGACCTGAATTTAGGCGCCTGGAATGGATAGGGATCCCGTGTTCCAACAATGCGACTGGCTTTCCCTGCCATAACAAGCCCTTGGTGTATTCACTACACCGCCTCGAGGGGCACTAAAGGCCGTTCACCTCAGTGGCGCATTCCATGACCTAGAACATGAGTAATGATCGGTGTCACGCGACGTCTAGGCGAGGGAATCGAGTATCAATGAATGAGATGGTAATTAGATAATATAGCACAAATTGACAGGGTAACGCAACTTTCTATGAATGCGTGTGTGAAACACGCTTCAGACGCCACCGTACTATTAGTCTGATGCTTCACGATGTTGTGCTACCTACAATGTCTGCGTACCCAGTTCTCCTGGATCTGCGGAAACGTGCGTGCTCGAGGCGGCTCATTTGATACCTAGCTAACATCGGCCGGGCTGTCGCGCTAGATATTCGGCCTATGTTTAAACGAGGATAGGGGTCTCAATGTGAAACTTAGCAGCAGATGACTCGTCACTTATGAGTCCCGATGTTCATGTACTGCTGCTCACGAAGACCAGATGCAATAGAAAGGAGTAAAAGTTCCCCAGATCTTCGTCACATGACTAGATCTGTCGGGACAACGCTTATGCAGCCATCCTGACGGTGTTCATTCAACTATGTGAGTCCCACAATAAAACATCGTGGTTGTTGGTACTGTATGCTCGAGATAATCGAGGTGGCACGTGCACGCGAAAACCACTGGGGTTTGAACTTCATTAATTTAGATTGAACGTACAATTATGGGTTATTGTACTTCTATACTCGCCTTCACTAAGACCCTCACCTCTTATCATGCACAGTGGCTTGGAAATAGACGTTGTAGTTAGAGGCCTGGTGTACGTCTCTAACGACATCGAGTATTCTTCTCTGCTACTGTGGATATTACTGTCGCGCCTGTCGACAGAGCTAGCACACGTGGCAGGTAGCTTATGATACTGCAGACGGTGTTCCGGATGAGTTTCCGGACCGGCCACGTTTTTACTTGCCAGCGGGTAGTTAGAGTTGGAACTAGACCTTGCCGCACTTCCCCAGGAAGAATAAGACAGGCGCTGATGAATTCCCAGCAACGGCTGCATCCTATCGTCAGGGCTGGCACTGGGTAGCTGGGCCTTCCGATCTGACAGGTCGTCTATCCACTAATGACTCGTCGGTGTTGCCCAAGGGTTTGACGGTTGAGAGTTAACGGTCAATCAAGATTTCGCGTGGAGCTCAATCGTAGTGGACCAACTTCTACGCATACATAGTAGGACGAGGAGGACCAATGAATATGGTCCCATGACACTTAAAACTAAGGCGAGCACGGTGGTTAGGGCTGAGAAGAAAGATACTTCATTGCAAAAATAAAAGATGCTGTATGCTACACTAACCTAATAGTTAAACTTGTAGTGGCTGGACCAGTAGCCTAGCAGAACGAAGTTACTGGCGTTGGTGGCTGGCTATGTCTGACCTCATATTCATACCAGGTAATCAATCGGCCGATGAACCAATTGACGTGAGAGGTCCGGTGGGCTGGAACGGCTGTCTCGAGCACCCACTGCACGGCATACTGTGCTGCGAGCAAGAATTGAGCCGAGAACTGTCACAATTACCAAGTTTCGGGAGTGAAAAGTACCATGCTCGAGGTCTGTGGTACGTGTTGTGTCGTGTTGCATGCCCCCCGTTTGTTTATGTGTATCATCCGGATGGTGTTCTCATGGAGGTATGACAGGCTGACATGATTGTGTTAGACATGCGTATAGCATATGTTTGTGAAGAAAGACAAGATGACCACCCGAATGTCGAATGACCCAGTAGATCTAGATGATTTGATGGTAAATAATGGGCCACACCCATTAGAACTACTGTTGGATCATGGGACGGTTGTAAATGAATCACACCGTAAGCAACACGGTGCTTCCACACTCATGGGCTCGTCCATGGACCATTACTGGGCGAATAGTTCCGAGGGGAAGGAATCGGGCAAATTGAATCCCCATCAGGTACTGCCCCTCGAACAGGAATGTGAAAGATTTATGTACCCTTGTCGACAGGGGCTGTTCTATACGAAGCTTGCTTTCCAATTTGCCCGTTTTCCTTGAAGCTATGGATACTAATTAGTGTGGTACCGTGCCAGTCTGGGATCCGTAGGATCTATAGCACTGTGAGACCGGGGGAAGAGGAGATTACCAGATCGTAGCGATGTGTTCGTGCTTCTTACCCGACCCTCGATTTGGACGATTACGGCACCCCAAATGTCACCCCGACTATCGGCAGTCTAACGGCGCTGCCCAATTCGAGCGCATACCGCAAAGTACTGTAGCGAGTGTATTGGCCTTGGGCCAAATGTGTGTTACCCACGATGATTGCTAGCACACTACCAGTGGTAGTAACGTGGCCAGATCGTGTAGGCCACTGAGACAAGTCACAAGTCGCAGCTGGGCTTGTTCTTTGAAACAGTGGTGGAAATGAGCGCACGGCATACCCGGCAGATCGGGTCGGAGGGAGGGCAAGCAGCACAAAGTTTTTTCTCTTTTCAAATTGTCGGTTGCGCTAATTAGCGTAAGAAGCACAGCACACAGCACACAGCACACAGCACACAGCACACAGCACACAGCACAGCAGTTTGGCAACTCGACTCCCGACTTCGGTTCCGAGGTCCAAGGCAGCATGTAATGAATGGAAAGGAGGGTTAAATGACTGATGGGGCTGCATCCGAGCAGTAGCGCATACCTACTAATGCACTGGAATAGTAAGTGGTGTGGGTTACTGTAATAATAGAAGGAAACAATTGCCCCGAGGACTCGGTTCTACCCGTCAAGGGCCCATGGCTAGTGGCAAGCGTGCTCGGTGGGCGAAGTGGGCGAAGACCAATAGGTAACGGAAGACGGGCACTTGGACTGGACTGGTGGGACTGGCAGAAGATCGGGAGAGATGATGCAAGGACCTGGGGCTAATTTGCCCATTCCATTTTTCAAATGCTGTGTCTGTTGGCGCCACCTCAATGGCACAGCTACGCCATAGCAGGTTAGCGATGCTGGCGTCTGTGGGAAACTAGGTAAACTCATGATGCCTTTTTCAGCATCGCTTACCTACACTAACAACCACCATCGCCACAGCTCATTAGATGATAGTGGTCGTGGATTTACTAGTCTACAGCCAGAGTTTGCTTTTCCTCTGCTGTACGTAACACACTCACGCTCTAGTATTGTGCAATCATGTACTCACCAGTAGAATGCGTATTTAAATAGCAGTATGGTACAAACAAGGCAGTTGTCGGTTAGGCATTCGTTGGAGCTGCGGACTTGGGTCGGATGCCCTGAATCCATGTTGGTGGGATCATACACTGCCGCCGCCCAGTCGGGGGGTTCCCTTCCTGTGAGAGTGCCTGTCCACCACGGCAAGCCGTGTGTGTTACATGTCAACCAAGTCACTGCCTACGTAGGTACGCTGCGGAACGCCATTCCACGGTTCCGTCACTATTGCAGGACATCCTACGGGCCCGGCAAACAAACTGGTAGTGGATACATCTGCACAAACTCCAGCGCTAGCCCATTTTCTACAGTGGGACTGGGTAAGTATGCAAGGAAGTGGACCAAGCGTCACCGGCCAACGAGATGTGGCGAAGGCGACAAGGGCTCGCCATTGCAGGCAAACAGGACCGAATCATCGAGAGAGACATTTGGACGCAACCCGCGAGGATGGGTGCCGTAAAACCCCACTGAAAAGGTCCGCCTGATTGGGCTAGCCATCTGATCAAGCTTATCTCATGCCACCCCTGCGTGCTGGGTACCTATGTAAGTACGTACAGGGGGGTTGACAGGCTGCTGGTGCTCCGTTTTTTCTAAGTATACCTACCTAGGTACCTATTCCTCTCGCACGGCTGCATCCACCTCCCCATACTACCTACTACGTAGGCGGGACCCATACTGCCCCGAGCACGTCCCAAACTGGGCCCACTGGGGACACCGTGAAGGGATGCCTCAGATGCCTGGCATCTCCATGTCTCCTCATACTTGGGTTAAAGTGAAGGTTTGCTTCATAGGAAAATCAGGATCAAGCCCCGATTGTAGGCCTGCTTTCTTGACATTCTCGGGATGATTTGCAGTGTATAGTAAGTGTTAAGCGGGGTGCAGTAATTATTCCATTTTACCGAGAGTTCTGCTCAGTTCAGACCCAAGAGCGCTTCCACCCCTGCTCACCTACCACCCATAGCGTAGTATGGTGGAGAGAAGGTACCACATAGTACCTACAGCATGGCAGAGCATGGGCCATAGGCAGACCATAGAGTCCACCTAGCATACCCACCTCAGTGTATACACTGCACTTAGCGTGGGCTGCTTGTTCCAGAAACCAGAATCGCCAATCAACCAGGCCCGTCCGTCTGCGTCCCAGCGTCCCAGCGTCCCAGCGTCCCAGCGTCCCAGCCCGCTTTTGGTGCGACTACCTACCTGGTTCTCTTGTCCTCCAACCGTACTCTCGCTCACCCTCTTCTCATCCATCCCTTCACTTCTTTACCAGCATTCGCAAATGGTCTGAGGCTTTTGTCGCTGTCTGGCTTTTTTTCTCCCGCCAACGCCAACCTTGTTTTACTCTCCTTTTGCGTGGCCCCCAATGCCTCGAGTCTTTTAACGTTCGCTCCGAGTTTCTTTCGCCCAATGTGTCTTGCCTCGACCCGGGAGTGTGTTAAGGTTGCCTAGTTGCGAACTGCGTACGCCGAACGAGTCAGCTCTACGCCTTGAATAGCCCCGACTCCAAATATACTTCGACTACAACCCAACGCGACGGTTGTCCCCAGCGTGCATGTGCTGGCTTCTTGTCCTTCGCCCCTCGCACGTCCCATAAACCCATTATCTCTTGACTCAACATTTCTGCATCCCGCCGACCTGTCTCTTCTCGACATCTAGACACCCCAGTCCAACCTGGGGAAAGGAGGGCTGCAACACGGCTACGAGCTCGCCATTCAATTGTTAAAAGGGATCGATCATGCTTTCCATACAAGTAGGCTATCACCTGATTACAGATCCCGGCGTACATTGCACCAGATAGACTATATCGATGGCGGCAAAATGCTTCTCCGTTGCTCTTTCGTGGTGTTATTCGTATCTGGGAAGCGGAGACAACAAACTAACATCTATCAATATAGCCCGACCCCAACCTTGCCAGCATGATGGCTGCCCCGGAATCACGGCTGGGTAAATCGCAACCCTTTGCTCGCGAACGTCGGATCACCAAAGATGGGAGACAGTTGTGGTACCAGCTCGAGGTCCTTCAGCAACCTGAGCGTGCTCGTGCCTGTGGATCAGGGCCTAAATGTTTGTGGTTTACTCTTGGGTCTAGCATTGTCTGCGATTCTAACGTCAATTGTAGCTTCTGCCGATCGCCGTCCTGTTGATCCTCCACCGGTCGTTATCTTGAGGGTTTTAGAAGGCGAGAACTTCGAAGGGGCTAGGGATATCACATTTGACTATAACGTGGACTTCTTCTGCTATGCCTCTCTCGAACACGCCCGTCCGATGGCACACGGAAGGGTACAAACGCCTGCAGCCACGTCCCCTCCCGTTCTTACGGGATTTCCCGTCTCGGGCTGCTGTTATCTCGACCGGCCTGATCCTGCAGGTTATTTCCTGTTTCCAGATCTCTCTGTCCGCCACGAGGGACGATATCGTTTAGTATTCAGTCTTTACGAGTTGATCAAGAACGAAGGGGATCTTGACAGGGACGCCCCCGAACCCGAGTCGGGCAGCGCGCAGCTTCCAACCGACGCCTGCCATCGAATGGATCTCCGATCAGCCGACTTCACTGTGTTCAGCGCCAAGAAATTCCCAGGCCTCACCGAGAGTACCACTCTTAGCCGGACTGTCGCTGAACAGGGCTGCCGTGTACGGATAAGACGCGATGTTCGTATGAGAAGACGTGATACCAACGCGAAGCCTGCTGGTGGCGATGAGTATACCAACAACGCCGAGGAGGAGTATGCGAAACGCCGCGGCACACAGACGCCTGAGGGATACCGGGCCCGTTCTATGAGCAATTCGAGCATGGATCGAACAGCCTTTCCCGATAGACGACCTTCTAATGTCGATTACGCCACTGCACCACCCCCACCAGGGTATCAGACGAACAAACCACCGGGCGCCCTGCTCAACTTTGGACAATCTACAAATGCCTTTGCCCAGCCATCATATGGATCTATGAGTGCTTCCAATCCACAATCGACTCCTGTGTCTCCTGCACAAACTGCCTTCCCCCGGAACCCAAGCATACCGCCATCACCGAGTTATTCGAATCCTGCCCATCCGCCCTATGAGCAGTCGGAAGCCGAGGGCAAGAGACACTCCACTTCATATCCTCTTATCTCAGCCAAACCCCCACCCAGGGTTACGGAGCCAAGATCCTCGATTAGCTCCATTGTGTCCATGGAGAATACTCCCCGTCCTATCCTTCCATCTATCAGTCTCCCCAGTCCACCTGAATCATTACCATATCCGGAATATGGTGGATATCAACTGAAAGGCGGCCTCTACCCACAAGTAGAAAGTCGGCAATTTAAGCGGTCGGCTGATGAGTCGTTCCCGTCACATCAGCAGCAAATGCGTGACGTCCGAGGCGATCGGTTACCCATGCAACCTACTTATCCATCATCATCGAGCTACACGAGGGCAGACGGCAAGCGGGCGTTCCCCCCGTCACATCTTTGGTTATCATAGATGCCGTGGCGTGCACATGCTTTTTTTTTCTACCTTGTTTTCTTTATTAAAAGGGTTGTCACATGTTAGCGTACCTAAACGGGCTACGAATCTGGGTCAGGGGTTCATTGGCGTTTCGAAGGCTTGATTCAACCGCGCGCGCCATGTATACATACGAAGATGGTTTTTTGTTCCTTCGTTTCGTTCACATTGTCTGCAACCCCATCTACGACTTGGGGCCGGGATATAGGCATCACAGGTTAGAACACGGGACAGCTTTTCCTATGTCAGGTTTGGTCCGAGAAGCCGGATCCAGACGGCTCGGTATTCACACTTTACATGGGGCCGGGTGTGGTCTTTCACGTTGCATCAGTCTCATGCGATACATGAGGATGAGCGAATGGAAAATGCGTCATGAGAACGACGCAGAGGTGACTTCTGGGGAGCGTTGATTTGCGGGTGAGGTACAGAAGACACTTGACTGTCTTTTGTGAAGCGATGAGTTTGTAGTATTCGAGTCAATATAACTTGCTCTAGTCTAGCTTAACTGGAGACGAGAGGCAATTTAGTTAGACAGTGTCGTTGATTTTTGCGTGATGGTACACTTTCGTATACAACTAACTAAGTAACTAAGTAACTAAGTAACTAACTAGTGTACCTACCAACGTAGGTAGCCTCAAATAGTGAATGGGTAGGCGATTCGTGCACCTACCAAACCCCTGCCTGCCTACCTAAGGTACAGTATGGCTACCCTGACCCCGAGTTTACTATCTTACGAAGCATTAACCGTGGTCGGGCAGCGACTAAAGCATTCGTGATAATCTTAATCATGCGACTAGCAAGCAGAGTAAACCGAAATACTGGGTATTGAAATTGCCAGTTCCTTTAGTGTCGTAGGCTCGGGGTGCCACATAGCAGTGTACCCACAGTCATGCCGTTGGGTGAGTGGGCTGTATGGTTGCCCCCTCAACCATATTTACCCGTCCGTGCCCAATCAACCAAGACATATACCCCTAGCTCACCGCGACACAGCTACCATTCACTACCTACCTAGGTACTCAAGGAATTCAACTAGGCTGATACACTATTTGGTCCAAAGCTTGAGAACACCTACACCCCAATAACGTAGCTCTGGTTCCCAGCTCAATTCGGGGCCACCAAAAAGCACACAAGACCAAGACAGACAGGAAAATATCACATCCACCAACCCGCTCGGGATTTCTCGTCCGCCATGGCGTCGGAGCTCAGACGGCCGCCTACACGAACAGGCAGTGGCTCCCGCCCGCCCACGTCGAGGTTCCAAGAGGGCTCCATGAACGACAGAACCAGCGCCGCACCGCCCGCTCAGTTCATGGGGCCCGAGCAGCTGAAGGAGTACGAGAACCAATTCTACGCTGAACGTCCAGCGACACGAGAAGCACGCAGACCGCGGCCCTTCTCGGCTTCCGGCAAGCTCCAAGCTGTGGCAGTCCCTCGGCACGCCGACACGCAGGAGCCACAACCACAGAAACACACCGTCACCCACAAGAAATCAATGGGGTTCTTCGGCCGTGTGCGCGATGTTCTGTTTCACAGAGGAGGACAGCATGGCCCAGCAGCTCTCAAGCAGGAGGAAATGCGTAGGAAGCACAGCAGTCTGCAGGAGCCGCTGCAGCACCCGCAGGCGCCGCCACCACCTCGACCCGACTATCTGCAGCACGCGGGAAGGACGCAGTCTGTGGTCAACTTCGCAGACATGTTCCCGAATCCGCGAGGAGGAGGGGTGGGGGACCGGCCGTCACGGGAGGAGGTCCTGGCGTCGTATAACCAGCTCGTGGCTTCGGGCTTTTTCCAATCCCACGCAATTCAATCTACGCGCCACGCTGCCCCGACATCGGTACCCGCCGGCGTAGGCGGACGACAGGCGCCAGCGTTGCCCGCGGAGCAAAATCAGACTGCACCTCGCCCACCAGTGAGGATCCCATCTATCCAAGCGACCGCCCGTCCCAGCTCCCTATCACCCATGCCAAGGCCAAGGCTAAGGCCAACACCATCACCGAGCCCGAACCCCCAGAACCGCAACAGCCGAGAGTACTCGACGGGGACAGCGGCAGCACCACCAGCACCCCGCACTTCTCTGTCGTCGTTATTCAGGCCCTCGATCCCAGACCTCCACACCAAGGACTCGTGGTATACGCTGCGCGGCCGCAAGCGCACACGCGAGGAGACACCCGTCGTCACCCCAGAGCCGCAGACTTCCTCTTCCACATCGTACTTCGCACAGCCCCTTAAGAGGGTGGCTAAGAAGCTCCGGGAGATGCCCTCGTCGTCCTCCCAGCTTAACGAAAAAGCGACCGCTATCAAGAACAATAACACCGTCCGCATGGCCCAAGAGTCGAGTGACGAGCACACGTCGGCGGACGGGATCATGCGCCTCGTGCCGTCCATCTCAACCGGCGGATCACTGCACCCCAACGAGCGCCCCATCCGCCTCCGCTCGCCATCGCCAGCTCTACCAGAAATGATAGCAGCAGGGCACACCGAGCAGAGTCGCGAAAGGCCAGTCCGCGAGCCGGTCATCTCCGCTGCGACGAGGGCAAGGCGGCCTCGCAGGACATTCTCGTATACGGTGACGCAGACAGCCCGGGGCCGGACCAGGGCGGCCGAGCGCCAGCGCGAGCGGGAGATGAAACGTGAGCTCCAGCGGCGGGGCCCGTCCGCCACGTGCGCAGATAACGACAACGACAACAGCAACAACAGCGACAATAGTAGCAGGATGCCAACACGGAGCAGCCGGCAGCCCACGCTCTCGCCGAACCCGCTGGGCCAGTGGCAGCGCGTGTCCGTCGAGGACACCATCATCCACCGGGACTCGAGCGACAGCACGTGGTCGCAGTGGGACTGGGAGTGGGAGCAGCGGTCGGCGGCCGAGGTGCGGATAGCGTCGAGCCCCGGCACGAACAAGCTTCGGAAGGCGCCGCCGCCGCCGCCGCAGTTCTCGTCTCCGCTCCGCGCCATGCCGGACGGGAACCGGAGCGTGCCCAAGGCGCCGGAGCGGTGGCACCACAGCGGGAAGGCGTACCACCTCAAGGACCGCGGGTCGCGGCCCGACCTGGCTCTCCGGCCGTCCGAGGACAGCGGGAAGGAGAACGACTGGCGCCGCGTCGACGCCGACGGGGATGTCGACGTTCTTGGTTATGAGAGTCGCAGCAGCGGTGGTGGTGGGCCGCGGGAGAAGAGTTATGAGCAGCAGGAGCAGGAGCAGCATCAATGGCGTATAGGAAACGCTTTGTAAAAAAGAGGCTTGGGTTTGTTTGCGTTGCGTCTCTCTCTACTCTACCCCACTTGCGAGTTAGTTAGTTAGTTAGTTGACCATTTGCGGGCGTTTATACCGACCCTCCTACCACACCTCAAAAGGTTCAAAGGCGAAGGACCTGGTATGGATGAGTTTGAAGGATACGGGACAGGATCGGATCGAATTGGCGTGGCTTGATGTTTTCACCCGCAGAGACGGACTTGTGTTGGTCAAATGGGTAACGGGTTCGGCGTTTCTTTTCACTTTCTATTTCCCCCCTTTTTCCTGACCATCTATCCATCCGTCCATCTAACGCTCGCCACCCAAACACTCCATCCGGCACGTCCCAACAGGACTAAGACGGGACGGAGTGGGTTGAAGAAGTACGATGGGATGAATGGATAGACGGGCTTGGATAAGGGCACGGAAAAGAAGAGTGTCTTTTCTTCCTTCTTCACGAATTATGATCATGAAACAAACAAACAGCATGCACGAGACCACGAAAATAAAACCCTGACCGGGAAATGAAGTACTGTTTTTGTTTGGCTTTGCTTTCCCCGGGACTTCTCTATCTATCTTCCGAAATGAAGAGAGCAGAAAAAAAAAGAAAAAAGGATGAAAAAAAAGGGATACTAACCAATTCGATTGCATAGGCGTTTTTGTTTCACATTCAGCTTTTCATGATCATGACGACAAAACTCACCTTAGATAATATTGTTATTCAATAAAAAAAGAACGGGCTGATTTGATCATTACTACTACTGCTTCTTCTTCAACTTAAAACCTGGATATCCATCAGTCTGCTTAGTGAAAAAACGTTTGTTGGAAAGACACGTGGTGAGCTGTATGCCTCAATTGCCTGACGTAGTTGATGCAGAGAACACAATTTCATGTTAATACCCAAAGTAGGCTGTGCGAATCCATATCCGGGATTTATCTATGCGCCTGTCACTTCTACCACTCGCCTTCCATCAGGCCAAATAGTTAATTCACTCTACATGAACCCAATATTCTTCTCAGGCTCAAAGAAGCTACTCATCCGAGTCTCTACTTGTATTCCAAGACTAACTCTATTGAAAACTAAGAGTCCCAATCGGTATGATCCATTATACTTGGATACCTGCCCCCATCTAATATACCTCTCTTAAAAGTATATTGTACCTTCTACCCAAGAAATCCATACCTCGAGATACAAAGCAAATACCAAATGATTTGAGGACGCCATTAAACGCCCGTCCCGTGGTGGTTTCCCCATTACCACCGAATCCCACGACTCTAGTCTCTTTATGATGAACTAGAACGTACTTCTTCCTGCCGAGTCCCCGTCATGTCATCATTTTCTAACTAGCCCGGCACAGGCTCAACCGGGGAAAAAGGAGAACGCAAAGAAATAGTGATGGCTTGAGCCGCTGAACATATAACTATACAAGGTTGGAAGCGTCGGCGTGCTATGCGGAATATGCCAAGGAAATCTAACTGTAAACTATAGGCAAGCCCGCCGGAAAAGAGCTGGAGTATCCCGGAGGCAAGCCACTAGATTAATTCCTGGACAATATTGCGCACTCTGGTACTGATGTCTCGTGGATTCGCAACAAGGCTAGCAAGGGTTTTCGCTACACTTGTCGTACCAGAAACAAAGGAGGGAGCACCGCTCCAGAGCATAGCCCCAAGAACAAATACTAACATCGGAATCTATGTCATCGTTAGCCTGAGATGCGTACACCTAGAATTGTTAGATACCTACCCAAACAAACCACAGCATTTTGTCGCTGCTGCCAGCCTTGAGCCTCTGGGCATGTGCTCGCTGAAGAGTTTCCTGTTGTTCCTTGGTGATAAGATGTTTGCGCCCGATCTGGAGCAAAGTAGGAACTTCTTGACTTTGCGATGCCTCTGCTGGGTTTTGATCAAACCGTGCAGCACATTTAGCATCTGCTTCAGATTCCGCCGCAGCTTGAGCAGCTGATGACTGTTTAATGTCTAAATCCTTTTGCGGATAGATATCTTCGTAGGCAGGAGGAGAATCCTTGTTTCCAAAAAACGGAAAGACTCCCCATTTGTTGTCGCTGGGGTTGCTCGTGTGATCACCCGCCTGTCCTTGTCGTTGACCACGTATATTAGGGACAAGGGAACTGATGCGTTGCATGACTGGGGCTGTCTGCCAGTAAGTGTGATAATTAGGTGGGATCTGCGGGATATTGGGCATTTGGAATTGAGGTAGATATTGACCATGCAGCGTTGCCAATGTCTGTTGGAATTGTTGTAGCTGGGTTGCGATTTGCTCCCGAATAGCTACCGTTGCGGCACTTGGAGAAGCTTGACCTTCGCTATCTTCCTCGCTGGTAGGCTCTTCAGAAGAGTCGTCATCGTTGGCTGCTCTGGAGTGCTCCCAGAGAAGTCGTGCAGGATTTGGACTGCTAGCCCGACTGCGACGGCGTAAATCTACGCTCCGAGAACGAAAATAGTTTTCGGTCAGTTGTAGGTTTCGACGAACAGATGCGGATCTAGCGACATCCATAGGTGTGAGGCCAGAATTGGATTGTACATCCCGATCAGCCCCTTTAGCAATAAGTCGGCGTACAACTTTAGGGTGATCATTCATCGCCGCCATATGAAGTGCGGTAAACCCCCCCTTGTCCATAATATGCACATTGGCACCACGCGATAGTAGACCGGCAACAAACCTGTCAAAACCAAGAGAGCATGCAAGATGCAGCATAGTCTGTCCATTGGATCGTCGAAGATTGATTGAAGCTTTATTAGGACCCGCATTTAGATCCATCACGTCAAGAATTCGAAGAAGACTAGCCTCGACAGCCTCCCTTGAATCCGGGCTGAAGCCAGTGAATGTACCATTGCCATTAGTATGGGAAACTTGATTACCTGAACCAGATGCCGAGGAGTGTGAAAGTAACAGGTTTCTTGCAAATCCCGCAGGATCTGCCACTGCTCCCCCCATCTGACCTGCCAACAATCCCAGCGCAGTACGGATGAGCTCGTCTTCGTTGTCATCCTTGTAATTGAAGAGCGCGGGTTGTTGAGGAATGGTATGCCGCCTTCCCGGTTGCTTGATCGTCACTGGCACACGTCCAGACACCGGTGAAGGTGGAAGCAAACATACAAGGGACGTTGGTCCCCAGTATGTTGTGGTTATAGCTTTTTGCGTCCCGAAATACACCTCCAGACCATCATTAGTGAAGTTACTACCGAGGACAGTAATCTCAGCCCCCCCGGATTTTGATCCTTCGTTGGGGATAATCCTAAGGATAGCGGGCGGTGGTATTTGAGGTTCGGGATTGAAGTCTTGAGGCCGTTGGGAAAGTTGTAAGATTTGGGGATCGGAACGCAGCTGATTTGGGCTGGGAGCACGGCTAGGATGTGCAGACACTGGGGCGGAGTACAGTTGATTGACAGCTTGTTTCAGGTTCATAGGCCGATTGTTTATTCCAGCGAACACGAATGGCTCTGTGCCGCTGTTATTTGGTGTTGCTGGTCCCGCACCAAGCTGCTGTGGTACATTGTTGAGTATGTGCTGTTCATTGTTCGAGAGCTCTCCCGTCAAGGGAATATGCGAGACACTTGTGGAGAAAGGCGAGTTTCCTGCGGAGACGACAGCAGTGTCACTCTGAACATTGGATACTGTTGTTACAGACGCATTTGTTTCCATCTTCGTCATTGCAAGCCCGACGGGTATTTTACCAGCGATACTAGCTTTTCTTTTTCTGCTTCCTGCAGTTAAGGGGCTCGTGGGTGAGGTTTGCCGCGAGAGATTATGTGGTGTTGCTACCATCGTCGTAGACTGTGGATTCTTTGCATGGGAACCAGGGGGCATATTTAACGGGTGATTTTGTCCCTGAGTTTGCATGTCAGATGTGGAATGAGCATGACGGAAAGGCAGTGACGGCTTGTCTCCATAATTCGGTCGGAACAGCGGTACTCCCCTAGGCTGAATTGGGGCTGCATGTGTCGTAACCGGCTGAGAAATGCTTGCTTGTGAAGAAGCCGGCGGCCCATTGGTAAGTGGAGAATGAGGTTGTGGTGACTGTTGATGTTGATGTTGAGGTGGTTGTAGTGGTGGCGTGGGCGTAGGGGCAGTATGCACAGGGGTCTTATGATCATCAGTTATCATTATCGATGATGAGATCCCCTGTGCGACAACGTTGCCTACATAATCCTTGAGTGTGATGACAACCTGAAACCCAAGCTTCTCGCCATGATGACGGCAGTAGCACGCAATACGCATGGGAGCATCAACCTGTACAGTCCCTTCGGGAAGAGCACCGTTGATAAAACCAGCTCCTGTTGGGTCAGCCATATCCGGCGTAACAGTTTGCCACTCCTTGACCTCGTTGGTGTTGAATACAATGGCTCGCTCCCGTTCAAACCGATCCCAGAGCTCCTCTTCCTCTGGCTTTTTGTGCTTTTTCCGACCAGCACGTTTCCTTTCTCGCACGATACACCCTGGACATATGCGTACCTCGCCTCCACTCTGTGGCTTGTTTTCTTCATCTTCTAAGCTATCAATTGGGCTGTTCAACACATTGATGTTGCGCTTCCTAGCAGCACGTGCGAATGCCCGCTCGAGTCTCGTTTGGTCACTCATTGCACTTGTACAGACCAACATGGTGGTCAACTCTAGCATGTCGGTGCTTGAATCTGGTGGGGGTTTTTCAAGCAATTTTGGCTTGGCAATTGTGTGTGTTGGGAGATGAACCCTCTTGATCCCCTTGGGAAGATTATGTAAGGTGATCTTGAGTGGAATCTGTGTTTCAACCCGCGATTTGATTGGCATCGGATGTATGACCAGTCTGGGTAAAGGAGAATGGGGTAATGGCGCTGGCGGGTTACCGTTTGACAGGTCATGGTTAGCTGGCGGGTTGCCGTTTAACGGGTCATGATTAGCTGGCGATATATACGTTGGGTCGGGTCTCCGTGGCGAGAATAGCGGATTGATGCCTTGACCATTAGTTGCCGGTAGCCAGCTCGCAGGCATGCCCATGCCCCCGAAGATGTCGCCGAATTTAGCGGAATTTCCATCTGGCGAGGGTAAACAATTATTGTTGCCATACAGAGAAGTCGGTGATGGCTCGGTGCTAGGGACCTGTGCCAAGATAGGTGAGAACCCGGGACTTTTCATCTCGGCCGTGTTGCTCGGACGATTCGAGGACTGTTTCTTGAAAATTATGAGTGCTTGATCCAGAAGGTTATAATTTATAGAGGACTAACTGTGCGTTTTTGTGGCTGAGCTTTCCGTCTTTTTACAGCCCGTCCTTGTGGCAGAGTCTCGCTCAATGTGTGAGGCTCCGGTGAAGTTTGGTTCACAACTGAGGGTGTAGGGCTTAAATCTAATATCAAATATTGAGAAAAGCTATCTGGCGCTTCCACATTGAGTGCAGCCTCATTGCCTCCGATATCTTCAAACCAATCGGCAGGGGAGGTGTCCATCGGCCCCGGCGAATGAGAACCACCGCCACTTTGCACCGATGATGATGAGGTCGAGCCCCGGTGCGGGAGGAGACCGGGGCCAGATTCATCTGCAGCTAGAACAGCTTGACTCGGTTGTTGAGAGCCGTCAAAATTAAACATGGCATAGCCATTAGCACTGCCATCACTTGTATGAAGTGCCATGTAGGTGCCGTCTTTCATCAGCGAACTCTCATTGGCGGCGTCCCCTATTTCAAATTCGAAGGGAAACATGTCGTCTGGCACCAAACGATCCTCGTCGTGCAAGGCGAAAGGTTCGTCGTGCAAGGCGAAAGGTTCGGCGATAGGCATGACTCCCGGGACAGCACCTCGGCTCCGTCTGTTTACGGTCGTGGCTCGGGGCTTTCTGCTCAACCGCGATCAACAAGCCGTATCCTCAGCGATCAGAACGGTCGCATGCGTACGGTAAGGCGGTTGTAGGGACAGCTCTGAGGTGCGGGAAGCGGACGCGAATGATGTTGCGGTCGAATCCGCCTACAGCATGGCGATGCCTCGAGGGTCGACGGATGCTGACGCTGTTTCTAGTGGGAGAGCCCAATTACCCAATTGCCCTGGAAGGTGGGCACCCGTAGCAGAGGTATTGCTTCACAGGCAGAGGCACAGGCACAAGCACAGGCCACAGGGGCGCGAGTAGTGGGCTGCAGAGTGAGGATCAGTGTCGGTGAAAATCAAGACAGGTCGGACGTCGTCACTCGACCCGCTATTCGGTGTAGGGATCAGTGCTGGAGGCAACACTGGAGGGCACGGAATATCAGAGGCGGGCTTGCAGCTGGCCGAGAGGGGGATGTCAGCGGCCTGAGGTGGCTCGCCTGATTGGCAGTGGCGGTGGTCGTGTGGTGTTGCTCGTGTCGCGGGGGAACTAGATACTACCTAGGTAAGTAGTAGTATTGCTGAGTACGTAGTCACCGCCTCGTGGCAGCGTGCGTTGTGACTGATCAGGTTGAGGGAGAAAGGTGTTGTTGCACTTCGGACACAGCAGATGGACTGGGGGGTTTTTTTCGGGAGCCTATGAGCCTGGGTAGGCTGAGACCTGGGACGATCCTTGCGTGGACGGACGCAAGCTTAGGTACTTACCTACCTAAGGTACAGTACCTTAGCGCCCCGGGGGGGTTGTAGGTAAGGGTTGCAGGCAGACTTACCGGCCTTGAAAGCCTTGCTGTAATTGGCACTAGATTTCGTATGCTTTCGACGGCACGAGACGATTGCTACAAGGCTTTTATATATGAAATGCTTATATTTTAAAAGTATCCTTTTC